>DWKL01004666.1:0-10424 GCA_018249415.1 Phareas burnsi
TTAGTAATATTGCTAGTGATATGTGTATTACTATTATTAATATATCAGAATTATATGTACTTGTTAAAGATATATTGCAGATTATTATATAATTTGTATAAATAGATACAATAATTAAGTATACAATAGAAAATAAGAAAACTTTCACAAAATTAAAAGTTAAGTAGTTAATATTGTGAGGTTTATAACTTATTAGCTGACCCGGATAACTTCGTTCCACCTTACAATCAATG
Organism: Phareas burnsi; assembly: GCA_018249415.1. NCBI lineage: Eukaryota > Metazoa > Arthropoda > Insecta > Lepidoptera > Hesperiidae > Phareas > Phareas burnsi. Next base: position 234 of record DWKL01004666.1, read on the forward strand.
AATGAGCAGATTTAGGATTTTAAAATTAATACAAAATTATTAAGTTCAATTTTTTATTAGGATAATATATATAAATTTAAAACATCAAGTATTTTAAACACGTGCCAGTAAGAAATTTGCTTTATTAACCATATATTTTGATGCATGGGTTGCACTCTTCAGTGAAGCACCTTGTGATATACGATATTTTTTGTTTTATTATCATGCGCAAGAATAAATAAAGTAGATAGTTTTCCGACGCGTGAACGTGCAACGTATAATTAACTATGAGAAAAACATGTATTTACTAGATTCAGACCACAAACATTGAAATAAAAATAGAAAATAACATCATAATACATTTATATAACAAAAAAAACGTTTCGCGACTCTATACCTTTTATCAATGACAGACGCAGACAGGTTTAAGCAAAAATAGTCCTCAGTGCAAATACTGACGGACAATGCATTCATTATTGAGATACAAACGACGCCCGGCGCATCTTTGCTAGCTACGGACGCCAGACAGACCAGCCAGACTATGATATACGATACAAAATGTCTATGCATCCAGTGACAGCAAATAAATATGCGTCCATATTATAATTGGCTGGGATCCATATTATTGTTTTATTTGTGGACACGAATCTCTCCTTTTTTTCTCTTGTCTTTTCTACGCGTAGAAGTAGCAAACGATAATGCAGGCCACGTGGTCACTGTCGCCCATGAACATCTGTAACCAACCTAAAGTATTTAAAGGTCTACTCATTAAAGGTCTACCTTAATTCAGTCACTTATTCTACCCTTGAAGTCTAAGTTGAAAGGCATCATATATTCGGTAAATATATGTATCTCCCTTACCACACTCTTCGAACCAGAACACAGTAGTATTTAACACTTCTATTATAAAGCAGAAATAGACGTAGGGTGGTGCCTCTGTAATCAACCTAAAGTATTTAAAGGTCTACTTATAATTAAAGGTCTACCTTAATTCAATCACTTATACAACCCCTGAAGTCTAAGTTGAAACGCATCATGTACTAGATAAGTATATCTCTCTTACCACACTCTTCAAACCAGGACACAGTAGTATTTAACACTTCTGTTATAAGGCAGAAGTAGACGTGGGATGGTCCTTCTGGAGTCAAAAAACGAAAAGTTCTATCACCACTATTACATTTTGTAACTAAGACTGCTCCTTACCGCGTGGCTCCAGGATGAACGAAGAAAATGAAATGGAAGATAGATTTGACTAAATGTGTTGTATTTTTAATACAAGCTATCGTGTTATAGTAATTTATTGAGTGATAAATATTTAATAAACACCTAAGTTTGTCATTGATGCTCTTTAATGTAAGGACAACTAACGTATTATTATGTTAAGGATAAAAAAAACTGTGTAAAACATAAAATTCTTCATAAGAATAAAGTACCTAATCACCCACCATTATTTTAACAAAACGCCCGACTGCTTAATAAATCTACTTTTTAATAGTCCCTCTTATTGCTTATGCTAATACATCCAGAGTTAATTTTATGACTCAATGATTATGTATACGGTATAATCGTTTAGTTTTATGAAAATGATAAATGACTTAATCACGCAGGGGAATTAAAAATTCAAAACAGTTATTAACTTTGAATGCTTTTAAATCATCTCTACATATAAGTGTAATTAAGGAAAATATTCGAACTCGCTGTTACAGCTCTTTTGTGCTTAATAATATTTTACAATTATATCACGAAATTATAAAATTTTACGAACAAGAACTCAATAGCACTTATATAATTATTTTAATATTTAAATAAATAATCGCACGTCATATAATTCTCTTAGGGATATAGTAAATATTATTAAAAAAAAGTAAAAGTATATTTCTTGTGTGTGTGGTTGCCGGATTGTCATAAAAATATATATAGAATTTTGATTTCTACGTTTATTATTAACGGGAAAAATCCACCGAGTAAAAAATTTTATGCATTCAATTTTGGATATGAAACTCCGTCACTACTTTATATTTCAATGAAGGATACTATAATATTATTTAGTGATACATCAAATTTTGTAAATACATTGTAGCTTTACATCGAATTTTATGAACGCGCCCATAAGGCGACATGACAGTTAAAGTGGGCGCGAAAAGATTGGTAACGATTGTCAAAACTTTGAGCAACCAGTACAGACTTGTTAAAACTTCTAGACTAATTCAGTCTCTCTCTAATTCCCATGCTCTCATTTTCTGGTGTTGTCTCTCATATATCTTACCACGATTAATAACTTGTTGTGCCACATCAGATTTATAAATATATAACACATATTCAAATAAATTGCAGTGTTATTTGGTATATATTACTTCCACCGTAACTTCCATAACATAATTAAAGCTCAAATATTGTCGCGGAACCAAAACCGTGTTATAAGTATTTTGCCGTATTATTTTATAGAAATTATTATGTACCATACCAGTAGCGAAGCGTCTCACATATTTATAGATAACCTTTTAACGATTAACGAAGGAAGAACAACGCTACATATTTAATACATTCCAACAATTCCCTTTATCTAAGTTCCTATAGTAAACCCGCCATTCTAACCGCAGGGATCGCAGAACAAAACGAAAGAGAAGCTAAAGATCACCGTTCGACGACTAAAATAGTGTTGGACCGTATTCAAAACTCTTTGGAATTACTACACTATTTGTTGCGATCGCCCATTCAGTAACTCACCGCGCCCCGGTAATCTATTGTAAGTGAATTAAATGGTTATTATATCCATATCAAGTTAATATTAGAAAGTGATGTTCCAAGACTCGAGATAAACAATACAAAGGTAGTGAAAATCTTGGAGGTGTGCCTTCAGTGACGTTACAATTGCTGCTTTGTAGCGCTTCTCTGTTCTGGTTTGAAGGGTGTCATAAAACGGATTTACTTTTTCGAGGACTTTGCTTTCGTCCTTAAGACAGCGTGTTACGTACAAGCAAACATTAGTTGGCCTGTAAGTAACATGCCACGTGATGTTATGTGGTCACTGCAGTCGATAGACATGTAACCTCAAACGGGGCTGGAGTCATTTCTGTGGTCGTACGTAGATGTGTATTCCTGAGGACTAAGATTATCACCTCGCTTGTCAGATAACCGCACTTCTCCAAGCGAAACGAAAGAATTGCTTCACGGTGGATTGTGAGGGCGGCGGTAGTGCCTGCCCCCACAAACTATAGTTCTACCACCTGTAAACCAGAGTAGCGAAGTATGTGAGAACGATTTTAGATAGAACTCCTGTTCTATACAGAGTTAGTTGCAGGTGTCCAAGGGCGGCGATGACCAATTAACATCACGTGAGCTATCTACACGTTTGCTACCGACATTATAAAAAAAATTAAGAAGTTTAGAAAAACAAATGGTAATATGCTTTCTACGCCTAATACATTATTAGAATGTGTCTCTTATAAGAAGAATTTAATAATGTAAGGTTGGCGCGACGGTGTGCGGATAACGGAATTGAAGATGTTAAATTTATGTTTTTTTGTACGAAGGGTAGCAAACGAGTGTGCAGGCTACCTGATGTTAAGTGGTTACTGCAGCCCATAGAAATCCACATCTAACTTCAAACAGGATTGAAGTCCTATTTGAGATCGTACGTAGTTGCGTCACTACTCCTGCGGACTAAGATGGTCGCCTCGCTGTAAGTGTGCCTGGCAACCGTACCTCTTCAACCGAAATAAGAAGCTTCACGGAGTGTCACAAGGTCGGCGGTGGTAACTCCCCGGACGAACTATTGTTCTATCACCTTTTAAATGTGTATGTGTTTTATGAATACAACTTATGTGTTATTCCCTTTTAATATTTTTAAATTCAACAAAAAACAAGGGTGTTCCAATTTTTATTTTTATTACACTGAAAATAAAATCTTATACTTATATAAAAAAACAAATTGGAACACCCTTGATTTTTGTTGAAAGGCTTTTGTTGAAATATTTTTATACGTTGATTAAGTGGATATATAAACATTATTCAAAACTACATCAAACACAGTAAATACAAGTTAAAGTGAGTACCGTATTACTAAGCAGCGTTACCAAATTTCCAAACCAAATACTACTGTTATCCACCGTCCAAAATTTACATCGTAAATGTTGTGACGTCACCCGTGACTCCCAAATTCATGTTTGAATGCTTATGCTGAACGAGATCGCACATTCGAGTGCATACCGCATAATGGCACATTGCATATGCATGTTTGGGACAACGTAATAGCTCGTTTTTCGGGTGTTCTATGCATGTTTTGTTTTTATGTATATGCCAACATTTTTATATATATATTTTTTTTTATAAGTTTTTTTTTATTCTACTATAACATTAATAAATGCCGATTTTGTCAGTACAGACCATATCGAACGTCTTATATGATTTATAAGTTTCAAAGGATTACACTACTGCACACTCTGTAGGAATTTCAAATAATCTTTCCTAAATTGACTTAGAGGTATGACGTCGCGGGTGGATGATTCCACGAAGCATTTTTATTTTTCTTGCGAAACTTGTGTTAATTCTTACATTTTAGTACCTATTTAAATATATACATATATCAAATAGTAGTAGCCTAGTGGTAAAGATTTCGGTCTCTCACACTGAGGCTCCGGGGTTCGAATCCCGCATGTACTTTCGATTTTTCGAAATCATATGCGTGTTAGAAGTTAATTATCACTTGCTTAAACGGTAAAGGAAACATCGTGAGGAAACCTGCACATCTAAAAGTTCTTTGCAAAGTTCTTGAAGGTGTATGAAGTCTACCAATCCGCACTTGGCCAGCGTGGTGGACTATGGTCCGACCCTTCTCATTCTGAGAGGAGACACGTGCCCAGTAGTGAGACAGTAGTGGATTGATGATGATGATGATAATGAAAATGATGTTTTGGAAGTAGCGAATAGGCATACAGTAAATTTGATTGACCATGGTCACTTCTACCCCAAATAGGATTGACATTCTTCCTGAGGCCTACAGTTGCACTGCTAACTATGACGACTGAAATGGAACGCTCATCACATTCTTCAAACCAGAACACAGCGTTACATTGATGTTCAGCCGCGTGGTCCAGCAGTCACCATACCGATCTGACACGTGGAGGATCTGGATCCGATTCCCCGCCCGGCAAACATCTATAGAAAGAATTTAGGTTTCTGTTCTAGGTTTTTGTGTTGTATTCTCATCTTGCATGTGTCTATGGCATCCATAACGCAGGGAATCCCAGAGCGATATTATGAATGTAGAATGTGTTTTTTTTGTTTGTATGTTATAAGCCAGAAATAGGTGTGGCGTTGGTGCCGCCGTTATCAAACTACGAAAAGTTCTATTTAACTCCAGAAAAATTAGATTCCTCAGTGTTACGTAAGTTCGGTTAAACACGCATTGCTTCTCTTGAAGATTGAGTCTTAGAGACTTATATGAGTATGCTTGTGCCGCGTCCTTCAAGTTATATAATTCATTAATATAGGTACTGTAGCTATTATGTATGTAGTTGAGTTGGTGTGCATAGGTAATTATTCGTTCGAATCAATTCAGTATTTTAAGTATGTATGGCTGAGAGTTAACTTTTTTTTGTTATCTTAGAAGAGTAGCAAACGAGCTTGCAGGCCACATGATGTTAAGTGATCAATGCAGCCTATGAACACCCACATTTAACCTCAAACAAAATTAATGTTTTGTCTGGGGTCGTACATACATGCGTCACTACTCCTGAGGTCTAAGATGGTGGCCTCGTTGTAAGTGTGCCCGGCAACCACACCTCTCCAACCGAAACAAAAACTGCGTCACGGCGGATTACGAGGGCGGCGGTGGTACTTCTCCGGACGCACTATAGTTCAACTACCTATCAAGTAACTAGTAACTAAAGTAATTAGTAATTAAAAATAACTACTCTACTCACTGTAATAATGTAAACAAACATTTAAACTTCTTATGTTATATGTTGTAAATTATTCTAAACTATGATACATAAGTATTGATTTCCATTTTACTATAATATATAAGCAGTATGTAACCTACGTGATGACATAAGACAAATTTAAATTTGGGAACACTTGTGACAATTTGGCAAGCATTAAGGCGCAATTGATTGCCGAATTATTTGGAGTGTCCTTATTATTGAAGTTCGACTTTCCATGCCAAATGAGGTTTTAATTATTTCTTGAATTTTTTTATAGATACATTATTATGGCATTTATTGGTATCAGCAAGATTGCCATTGAAATAAAAACATGTAGTTAATAGTATCATCCGTTACTTTGCGGAAATCCCTGCTTTAAAGTTAGGAAAAAACCACTTCGCAACCAATCCGCGACCAACATGTATGATGGTATATATCTTTGCCAAGAACTGCAGTGTGCATCCCCCTCCCACACAGGACACATGCAAGGGCAGAAAACAATAACAAAAAATATACACAACCATACATACCACCACCTAAGGTAGGTAAATATACACCACCATGCGTACCACCACCTAAGGTAGGTAAATATACACCACCATACATACCACCACCTAAGGTGTGGTGGCGTATATTTTTTTTTATTGTTTTCTGCTTGTGCATGTGTCCTATGCGGGAGGGAGGGCGGTGCACACTTCATGTCTTGCAAGATATATACCATCATACATGTTGGTCGCGGATTGTTGCGAAGTAGTCTTTTCCTAACTGTAAAAACACGTGTAAATTAAGACACTTTACGACCAAAACATAATAATAGACAAACAGAACGAATTCCAAACTCGATTACTTACAAATAGTTAAGACATTTACACCTCCTAAAGTTTATGTGAGCACGCCGCAACTGACATTAATTACTAGCAAAAGCGTACTAAAACAAAAGGTAATACAGCTTTCCTAATCTGATTCGCATTATTGCAGTCGTAACGCAACATTCCGTAGGATTTATTACAAAAGAGCTGTTAAGGTAACTTTGTATTGTGGGTGCTTTAGGACGGCATCTATGGGCTGAATCTGCAAAATGAAGCGTTAGAATGTTTTAAACGAAGCATGATTTATCGAGTCGGCTCCGAGTTTAAGAGTTCGCCTTTGATGCTTACGCGAAACATTGCTTCGTGCAAAATGGAATTCTAGTTTCACACGCAACAAATGTACTCATTATCTGATGAACTTTGCAAGGTGTACTCGTTGCTATAGAATAATTGAGCTTGTAGAGGCTTATTGCAATCGTGATCACACAGAATTTGGCCGAATTCGAATACGAATTCACATAGGTACTTTATATTATTTTTATGTTATAATAGATGGTAGAGCAGCTCGACATTGGAGGTAATATCGCCGCCCTCATAGTCTGCCTTCAAGCAAGTCTTTTGATCCGGTTGAAGAGGCGTAGTGTTCGCGTACACTGAGATGCGAGGCTATCATCTCAGCTCTCATGAGTAGTAACGCATTTTCGTATAACTTTAGACAGCATTTCAGTTCTGTTTGAGGTTAGATGTGGGAATATGGAGTAACCGGGATCGATTTTAATTACTGGATTGCTTGCACGCGTTAGTGCCATGGATTTATGAATATTTTATTGTCAATCCACTTTCTAACTGGTTAGGTCATAGTCTACCACGCCGGCTTAGTCCGGATTAAAAGCCTTCACACGACTTTGAGAACTTTACGGATACCTCTTAGTACATGTCTGATATCCTCAAGATGTTTTCCTTTAGGGTTAAGGCAAGTGATAATTAATCTCTAATACGCATATAACTTGAAAACATCAGAGATGCGTCCCAGATCCAACCTCCGGTCTTCCTGAGTAAGAGGCCTGCATCTTACCACTGGGCTATTGCTGTTTAATTTAAAGCTTATAGCATAATTATTGTTTACCATTCCTGAGCATGGACATCTACCACTCATATACAACAAGATAAACACAGCAGCGCTAAAATTACAGTAAAAATATAATGGTTATGTCTATAAGATTTACGTATTGTCATCTCTTCGCATTATACGAAATTGCAATAGCTTGGAAACCTCTGTCCGCCATTACTCTGGGTCCCCTGCGTGTCGTCGTTTCGATTCCGCGATCGACATCGCACAATGGATGGGAGTTTCGATGTTCGCTCGAAATTTACTCCCCACTGATATCATTACCACATATTGGATGTATTTATTGCGCAATCACTGTTTCTTGTTATGTCTTTGTGTAAGTTGATTATATGGTACTTGCTTGTATTTTTATCTGTTGGAGTGTAAACTTCTATAGATGGGTCGTCTTTTTGAGAGTAGCAAATAAGTTTGATCAGTGACGCGCGGCCTTGATATTCTCCTTCGGATAAAGTCGGGCAAGTCGTTATGTCGTTAGCAGGAAAGATTTAGTCGAACAAGGAAAAAATAGTCTGTGTATTGCTGCTTTATAAAAATATGTTGATATTTATTGGTTATGGTGGTGATAACTCGCATGGCGCCAACGCAACCGATCTGGTCTGACACGCAAAGGGTTTTGAGTTCGATCCCAGCCAGATTCCAATGATGACAGCCATTTCAATGATGAATTTAGATTTCTGTTCTGGGTCTTTGTATGTTGTGGTAACCACGATTCGGGGAACGCTAGTGTGGGGCTATGAGAGACGTGTGTAATTATTTATTAAATTTAAAACGAGTTCCTAATAGTTGCCAGTGATGCCATCTACAATAATATAAATGTCATTAATGTGAACTGATTCATAATACCAAGCCCCATAAGTTATTTAATACAATGGTTGATGCTTAATTTTGTTCCCCGTAGAAAACACTGTGAAACAGTATATTGTAATTCTATTAGTAATGATAATATTTCATCCCCGCGTTTATGAAATCTCATTTCAAAAAATACACAAAACCCGTTATGCAAAAACATTATCCAACTCAAAAATGATTTATTGCACGTTGTCCAAAATAACATAATTATAAAAATCACGTAAATTCAACGCTACAAAAGTGATAACAAATGACGGCCCCAGGAGTCTTAGTGGACGTTATATGAATTTTGAAGTCCAAATTAGTGGAAGGGGAGTCAAAGAATCTCGTATTCTAAGACATGCGCGTGTGAAGAGAACGATGATTGCAGGGAACGGTGTAAGTATGTCGAGATAAGAGGAAGATGCATTTTGCTTTTCGTAAAGTCCTGGTGGGGATTTCAAAGCGAGTTTCGGTATATAAGAATCCTCCTCGCTAGACGTGGATATTATACGAAATACAAGGTTTACTGTGGAAATCTTTATGTATATATTTTTATGTTTCGGTTTTTTTTTTCAATAAATTCTTGTTATATGTTAGCTAATTTTAATTTGTTTGCTATTTTCCTGTTTCTGTGACCTTGTAATTTCAACGTTAAGGTTTTTGTTTCATGATATATGTATTGCCATGAAGTGATATGTCTGTATAAAGATTGAAATATAAGTATCCTTGAAATCCCCGTTATAATGTATACAGTAAGTACAGCCTGGTGATGCTCTGTTTTGGGGCGAAGCACGATGATATGTATGTGGGTGTATATTTTTGTCCTGTTGTGGACATGTGTTTCCTATATCTCTCATATAGGCGGTGCATGCTGTATATCTTAAAATATTGCATCATGCATATTGGTCGCAAATTATTGCAAAGTAATTTTATGCTGAAATTATTTATTGCCTATTTTTAATCTGGTGAAGGTTGATATAAAATATTTTCAAAGAAATGATAGATTTTTGGCATATAGTTAAGAACTTTTATTTTAAGTAACTTAGTCAAACGGAAGCACAATATATTTTAATAAAACCCGAAAATTTAAACTACTACTATGGCTTCCACAAAAGTATACCTACTCAAATGTTATTATCGGTATCGCTCGCGGGCATCTAGAATTAGATCCGTAAGAATTTCCAAAAACACATAATGACGTTAACTTGAGCACAACATGCACTTCGAATGAAAATTATGCGGAATTACGAAAATTAGTCGAAATTATCGTCGGAGATGGTTACCGTGGACTGCCCATCGTCAGAGAATCAAGATGTGCCCTGAGGCAAACCGTTGCGTGACAGAAGCGAAATATTAATAATTACAATGAGTAATTACAGTGCCCGCAACTTGTAAGAGGAATTCAAATTTCGTATTTAATTCAATCTTTTGACTAAACCGTAGCCGAAATTTGTTTTTAATTGGATTGTTATTTTACGATTTGTGAATTCGTAGTTTCTTTATAATTATCCGAAATTTT
>DWKL01004667.1:0-10424 GCA_018249415.1 Phareas burnsi
ACCATCATAGTCCTCAGGAGTAGTGACGCATCCATATACAACCTCGAACGGAACTTCGGTTTTGTTTGAGGTTGGATTTGGGTGTTCATGGGCTGTGGTGACCACTTAACATAGGTGGTGTGCATGCTCATTTGCTTCTTTACAAAAAAAAAGTATGCTTGGGGTGATTAAAACAGTTCTGAGAGGCGTGTTATGGTCTGGACGTCCGAAATACGGTCACGTATTCTACTTAACCGTATTGGACCGGGAAATAAACGTCTCACTGTCCATAAGATGTAAATCGACTGCTGCCATATTACTTTTTATCCGTGCCAATCAGCCATATTATTTACTCCCTTTACGAAATAATGCTGCCGTAGAGTTAAACTGGGCTGGCCAGACGTGCAGAGAACTATGTAGGGGTCACATTACGTGCGATGGACCAACCAGATCAAATCTGCTACTCAGGTTTTTACATGAGAGTACCACTTGACCAACCGATACATCAGGCAGCGAGACATCATGAGACAGGAACTCTAAATACTTTCTGGTTATTAAATAGCTTTTTTAAATGATCTCTCTTTACGTAACTTGCGTAACTATACAGACATCTTCAAGATAAGTTCTTGTAGACAAACAAATAGAAGACGTACAAACAGACACACGTTAAAAAAACTGTTTTGCTATCGTTTAAATAAACACATGCCTAGAATAAGTATATAACGCTTTCTACACTCATAGACCCACACTAGAATCCTCTCGTCGTGATTGCCATTGACACATACGAAGACAAGTACACAAACACTTGGACTAAACACAGAAATCTAAATTCATCATTTAAATATCGGCCTGGCCGGGAGTCGAAACCGAAACTCTGCATGTCAGACCGGTGCGGTAAGGTCCGCGCCGCGCGGGTCGCCCCATACATTTTATTTATTTGTAGTTATAGAGTCTGAAAGTTTAACAGACAAAATAACAACACGACGAGAAAATAACAAGAATATTATAAAGCCGGGAATAATTTCCCACTAATACAAGTTGCAAATTTGTCAAGTAAACTTGAAAGAAAATGCGCGAACTCCGCTGTAGCTTTTCCGAATTTCACTTCCCATATACAAAGTTAAAAGACACACGCAGACAGGCAACTCCGGTATAGCGGCACACGAAAGCAACTTACATAAAAGTGAGCGGGTGTTTCTTATTCTCGGATTGTTACCAGCGTGGGCGATACATAACTTTAACTTCCGAAGCACACGCTCTGAAATATTTATTCCTGAAACGTAAAGATCGGGCGGGGGAGGCGGTGGGAGGCGGTTTATCCCGCGGTTTCCTTCCCGCCGTGTTTTACTTCGAGAATGGGAAGTCGCCGCCGACGGGTCGATATCGGCAAAGATAAATCAAATGATAGAAATGAATGTCTTTAAGGAATATCTCAGTGATGTAGGGACGGTTCGTCCGTCAATGCTATTAGCTATATAGTGAGAATGATTAAATAATATTTTACTATGTTAAGGCAGGAAAAATTTCAAGTCATGTCAGTCCTAAAACAATCTTATTTTTTTATACATGATTATATCTATGTGCGTAAATAGACAATTGGGTCCATACAAATAATTTACCGGCTATTTTACTTGATAGTCATAAAAAGATACCATATTTAATTTTTAATTTAAATAGATAGGTACCTAGTATTAACACTAAATGATATTTTTATACTGATTTTATAAAATATTTACCAATACATTGTGAATTTTCTTAAACGCAATCTTTTACCGAAACTTACTTCGTTAAAATTTAGATTGTATTAAAACATCAAATTATTCTATTAAATTATCATCAGTTTAGATGCATTAAAATGCACAAACTGTAGTCAATAAACAGAACTCTTGGCGGTATTTTAACGCCGAGCTATAAGGTGTATGTGGCACATAATCTTTGCCGGTTCCCGACCTCCGGTGGGGGCCCCCCCAACGTTCGATTGTCTGCGGAGGCTGCCCCGCCGGTGCCATCTGATGTGCCGAGAGCACTCCAGATCTGCATAGATCGTTGCCTTCGTTTTTTCCCTATCGAAAAATCAATACTCACTGTTATATATAAATGGAAAGAGACACTCCTTGATGATATCGGAAGCTTATACTTTTGAGCGCACGCTATATATATTCCACAATATATTTTCGAGAAGAGTGTTTGTTTATATATTAATAAATACTTAACATTCCTTTTCACGATCACTTTCCTATTTAAATTAGGCTTTCGCTTCAACGTTGAAAAGACTGAAAAAAAATTCTGTAAATACATATCGAATTCGTTCATCCGCAGGCTGCTAAGGTCACAATGCTACATAAAGACTACATAATGTGAAATGTCTTTTCCCAAAACCGTATCGAGCTTTCCGCCTCTGCCTTTCTCAAGGGGAAAGAGTCTCAAACTCCACGCAATAAAGCCTTCGGATCCAGCAAAACAAATACAACGTACATTCCAATGCTAGATATCATTCGCCCCGCCCACACAGTCAGCATTACGACTGTAAGCGCTCCCATTGGTCGCCGCGAAGCCTTCTCCATTTGGAATTGGTTATTTTTTTTCTACAATTGAAATTGGCACTGTCCGTTTGTTCTGTACGAGTGTTGTACGCATGCGTGGAAAGGCGGCTACGTCACGTAGATTCGTAGACGTAGATACGTTTCGAGGGTTACGAATGTTTTATTGGATTTCTCTGTCTGTGCTCTCATTCGTATTCCGGATCCGAATGCGGATTTGCGGCCGCATCTCTCGCAGTGCGCAGTCGTCACGTTATATAGTATGTACTTTTTACTACGTTATGTGAAATGTTGACGAGGCATTTATTGCCTATTCACTACGATGACCTTAGCTGTAATTGTCACTCTCAGTTCTTGCTTCAATAAATATTTACTTGTTATAAAAACGATTCTACGTTGGTAAGTAGGTACCTCTTAAATTTACTATACACATTCGTATAAGTAATTGAATGCTAATTAATGATTATATCGAATACTTTTTTACAATGTGATAATCCCATGGAAGTTGTTATTGTAACTAACCTAGACCAATAAAGGACCTATTGTCGAATGTTTCGTAATTATTTCATAATATGAATTTAGACAAATTTTCGGATTTCTTACTGATATTTATATGAAAGAATATATTAGGTACATTGAGTACCTAATCAATGAAGAAGTAGGTACTTCTAGGCAGGGCGTTAAGAGATTTTGGATTCAAAGCCCTGTATATAATGAGAAATCAGTTTGATAAGATTTTGACAATCCGCGTGACGCAACGGTTACTATACCTGTATGACACACTAAGAGCACCAGGTACAATTGCCGGTTAAGCAGACATCTGAATGACGAATGTAGCGTTACGTTCTGGCTGTTCGTGTTCTCATCTTTGTATGTATCCATGTCCCTCGCGACAAAGGGTATCCTAGTGTGGGGTTATAAGTGTAGAAACCGTTGAAGGCGTTAACGTAAGAAGTGCCTACACATCACGATCTAATAAAATTAAGAAAATAACAAGGAATTCAAAAAATATAATTATGATCGTATTTACACCGATTAAGGGAGATTTGCGTACATCTCTGGGCCTTGTCTAACTATGGAGGCATATAAATTCAAATGCGCACGATAACTCCTAAAATATATTTGTAAACAAGTGGATATATTCATAGAACATTGGACACTGTCTGACGGTGCATAGCCGCATAACACCCACTATACGTATGCCCTAGCAGACAGTAATGCAAGCAAATTTAATATCCTAAACAATAATGCTCCACACACATGCATTAAGCGCGTATGGGCCAAAACATATACGTCGGCATTCGCTTGCAACAACTGCAATAACACATTGGCATCCATAGTAGGCTCTGTCCGGAACAATTTCATTTGCGACTGGGCGAGGATAGCGTTGTAATTACAACAACAATCGATAGAGGCGCCACCGTCTGCCGCACGTTTAATCTCGCCGGAATCAAAGGACCGTCGCCTCACACCCACCCTCCAACTCGAAACACCTATCCACTTCTAACGGCAAAATCTACACTTCAGCACTCATCCATTGCTACTCGCCCACTACGCTTTTTATTAAATATCCCGATATTCAGCAATGGATGGCTCGTAATGAAAAACAATTGTTACAAACTCATCGGGTGGTAAATACTTTGTGTCTCCGGACCTAGATATAGACAGGGATATATTTAGGTGCCTCAGAGCAGATAGTTGCATTTCCAGTCTGTTTAAGTATAACTATTCATGGAGTTTTATTAAAGCTTAACATTGTTTGTCGGTAGTTGCCGCTTTACAACCGACGTCACTTGTTTCAATATTGTTTTGCAAAATATTACTCTGCTTGTAATTAGTTTCTGCTGCCAGAAGCAAATAGGAATTCGCCCTTTGTTCGTTATTGAAAAGAAATAAATGCGATACAAGTTTGGCAAACAAAAAATGCAAAATTATTATTAATATCATTTTTAAGATAATAAATATGAATTATATTTATATAAAGACAGCATTCATTGCGACTCTACCTACGTGGTAGATTTTCATTTATTGCGGATAAAGTGTACACGTTTTCTGGATAAGCAGTAGCTAGTCAACCCCCCATAAATTCTGTCATAATAACCACTGACAGACATTTAAAATCAATTTTTGTGTTTGTGTAGACATTGGCATACATCACCAGGATAGCGTACCTTTCTTATTATTAGAGTCTTTGAATTTCAGATTTCACCTTTTTTTCGGGATAGTATGGGCTACCCCTAAAACACGCGTCTGTTAAGTCGTTTCAATTTAAAAAATGTATGAGGACATCCACAAAACTTTTAGGAAAAATACTCTTGGAGTCGTTCCAATAGTTTTAAAAATCTAACGAAACAAAATATAATATATAGTCTTTCTAATAAAATTAGCATCATTTCAAGCTGGGTGTCCGAGATTCGAATCCCGTCCGCACCTCTGATTTTTCGAAGTTATGTGCGTGTTAGAAATTAATTATCATTTGCTTTACCAGTGAAGGAAAATATCATGAGGGAACCTACACATCTAAGAGTTTTCTGTAAAGATCTCGAGGGCGTGTGAAGTCTACCGATCCGCACTTGGCCAGCGTGGTAGACTATGGCCTAACCCTTCTAAGAGGAGACCCGTGCCCTGCAGCGAGAATTTAATTACTCGATGATGATGATGAATAGAATTATATAATAGATAAATCATTAAGAACCAATTTTCACCAATAAACGTGTAGTCTTGTTAAATCTGCACGGAATATATAAATACAACCTACGAAGTACAACGTGATGCTACCTTTAAAGCGTTTAGTCGAGGCGTAATCCTAATTAAACAGCACACACGTATTATAGTATAGAAATGGCGCTTAAATTTAATAAAAGGCTCCGGTGCAGGCCCATAATTCAGGTTAATACGAACCTGTAATTACTGATTCTTGATACAATTGACTCATGTCAAATTAAACTGCACCGTGCCGGTGGATCAATTTGTCTATAATTTGTGCACGCAAAGCAGGCTTTAGAACATAATTTCGGTAAACAAACGCTGCCCTCAATATTATTGCATCTTCCTTTCCTCGCGATATCATTCTACATAGTTAAAGCAAGTGATTTTTAATTTATAACGATGATTTCAAAAACTCAGACAATAGTATGAGGTGGAGGTACTTAAAGAATTTTATTTTTTGCTAAAGAGTGATACTCTTTAACAAACGAGAGTGCAGGACACATTACATTAAGTGGTCACCGCAATCCATGGACGCGTACATCTAACCTCAAACAGAACTGAAATCATATCTGAGGTAGTACGTACATGCGTTATTACTCCCAAGGACTAAGACTCAAGTCTCCTCTCAGAATGAGGAGGGTTAGGCCATAGTCCATTACGCTGCCCAAGTGCGGATTGGTAGACTTCAGATAACTTCGAGAACTTTACAAAGAACTCTCAGATGTGTAGTTTTCCTCACGATGCTTTCCTTCACCGTTAAAGCAAGTGATAATTAATTTCTAATACGCACATAATTTCTAAAAATTAACCACTAGGCTATCACTGCTCTAGATGGTCGCCTTGGTTGTAAGGAATTCAATCGTATTTGGGGTTGACTGCAGGTGTCCTTGGACTCTAGTGACCACTTGTGCCTGGTACACGCGTGGGATCCTAACCTCGGACCACCAACCCGAGAGGCCAAAATTCATATAGAACAGATTGGTAAAGTATCTAGTTAGTCAATCATATTTTGGGCTCTAGGATAAAAATCAAAAAAACATTTCTGGGAAAATTTACGCGGAAAATATCGTTTTTATTATAGATAACGAGTGCCTAACCATATCGGCTTAGAGTTCTGGATTCATTCCTCGAACGTATGAATATGTAATAGATACATTTATTTAGAGGTCTAAATGTTCACATTCTTGTCTTCTTCGTCCGGTCCGTGGCAGCACAGGAAAATGCATTTAAATTTATTAAAAAAAAAAAAAAAACACTGCAATTTATCTTCAACTCAACAAAGAAAATATAAGCTCCCAATTTAAAGTGATATTTTACGTGTTTCAACACACACATAACTCATAGATACTTGTGATATTTTGAATACAGATAAGCCATTTAAAAACACCACCCAATAGAAAACAATAGTACAGTTGACTGCCGTTCTTAAGTTATAATGCTGTTACATACAAAAACCTTTTGAGTTATGGCCAAAAAGAAAATATTTATTTTTTAATTTGTGCCAGTCAATAACTAAACGTAGCATGCAAGAGTTTGAGATATCAAAATGGACCTAACGGAACACTTTTAGATAGTGAAAATTTTAAATAGTTTTTTTTTTAATTTTGATAAACTCGAGATGTCGATATTAGCCGGATGTTGGAAAAAAGCATTTTAACATAAGGACGGCAGAGTAGTGTGTTACTTTACAAATCCTAGTCTTAACGCCTAAAAACGTAATCGACACTTAGTTTTGCATTCTTAGCTGCACATATACGTATATATCATCCATGAGAAGAATTTTTATGAAGTCTTAATCAATCGAAATGTATATTAAAAATTATAATCAAAATTATGAAGATCTTTATTATAAAAAAAAAGTATATTTTAAATAACATTTATTCATAAATCACACGAAGATTACGATCAATCTTTTGCTATTATCATGAGATCGAAAACTTAGGACTACCATGAGAATTTTAAGATGTTGTGAAATAGAATTAGTTATTTTTTTTTATTATTATTTAAAAATTCACCATAAAAGCAATTTTCTCTGCAAGGTGTTATTATGTAATATTAACTTACGTTATCTAATAAGGAATTTTCAGTTTAATTCTCAAGTCACGAATATAACACTTACTAACTTAGATGTACCTACGCAGAGATATAAAGCGATGTTTTAATTTGTCGAATAATAATAAAACTCAGAACGTAATATTCTATATTAGAACTTCAGGCCATTCTTAACAGGATGATAATAAATTACATCAAATTCAGCGCCAAGCCAGTAGATTGGCAGTTCGTCACACACAGAGCTAAGGTATGCTCTACGTAGCGACAAACATTCTGCCGTAAGAGCGCCCTAAACCGTGATTGCTACTTGAGTCTATACTTTTACTATACACACGATGTTTACGAGATATATTACTCAGAAAAGATTACGATGAAATATTTTTCTTAAAAAGGCACAGGTATTTTTATAAGCAGTGATAGGCTAGTGGTTAAGATTCCGGCCTCTCACACTGGGTGTCCGGGATTCGAATCCTGAACGCAACTATGATTTGCCGAATTTATGTGCGTATTAAAAATTAATTGTCACTTGCTTTAACGGTAGAAGGAAACATCGTGAGGAAACCTAAATATCTCAGAGTTCTTTGTTAAGTTCTCAAAGGTGTGTGAAGTCTGCCAATCTGCACTTTCCCAGCATGGTATACTATGGCCTAACTCTTCTCATTCTGAGAGAAGACTCATGCCCAGCAGTAGGACGTTAATAGATTAACGATGATGATGATGATTTCTATAAAGTATATTAATGTGTATATAATATAATTATTAGTAATATTGCTGCATGTATATGCAATATTTGTAGCTGTATAAAATATATGTTTATTATTAATAATTTATCTTTTAATGTACATTTCAAAAGACGTAAATATGCTTAAAACTCTCCTTTAGTCAACCACGTCGAATACTTCTAAGGATCAACAGTAAAACAATAGTACGTAGGGCTTAATTGGAATGTTATCGGAATTTATGGAATAGGTACGTATTAATTGATATAACTTTTCTCAATTACAGTAGTTACGGGCTTCTACCGTCCGTCTAATCTCCATATTCCCGATATTAGCTACAGATGTTCAATGACAGAGAGATTAGTTTGAAATTGGAGGAACGTCCTAAAGGCCATGCTACTTATAGAATACCAAGCGAGTGTAGGTAATGGCGCAAAATAGTGACGCAGTATTATTGCAGTGGGTGTTGGGGACCCCCCTTCCAGTACACGTTACCCCCACTTTCCCACCCAAGAGCGACTGAAAAGTCCGCGAGAAAAATAAGATCCGCACGCCGTCCCGCTTATTCTTGGGAAAGCTTTTGGTATATTTTTTGTATATTCTTCGGATGTATATGTATGCCCCTGTGTGCGTAAGTAAATACTCGTAATACTAGTGTTCGTTCGAATGAAACCTCCGCTGCGCTTGTTGTGACCTTTTTTTGATTAAGTTGCGTAACTTACTTCTAGTTCATTAAGTTATATCTTCCATTTTAGTTTCTGAAAATGAACACAACAGTGGCATTTTTATGATGAATAGTTAAAAGTTTATTACGTCGTTTTGTACTATTCAACTTCTATATAAATTAGCAATGGATAGACCTTCGAAGGTCCGGATGATGAGTTCTATCCCCGATTAGTCATAAGTCTACCTAGCTAATTAATTTTGGATATTTGTTCGGAGTTTACTTATTTTTAAATGATCTCTAAAAATAGTTTGTTCTCCACTGATATGTATGTTTAAGCAGTGATAGCCTAGTGGTTATGATTCCGGCCCCTTATGCTGGGTATCCGGGGTTCGAATACCGCACGCAACTCTGATTTTTTGAAGTTATGTTACGCATATAGAGATTAATAACGCATTTAGAAATTAATTATCACTAGCTTAAACGGTGAAGGAAAACATCGTGAAGAAACCTACACACCTGAAAGTTCTTAGTAAAAGTGTGAAGTCCACCAATGCGCACTTGGCCAGCATGGTAGATTATGGTCTGACCCTTCTCATTCTGGTAGGAGACCCGTGCCCAGCAGTGGGATATTAAGGGGTGATGATAATGATTGTGATGTATGTCCGCGGTTAACCCCAAAACGGCTCCACTTGTAGGAATGATGTAAAAATTATTCCAATTATTGCAGAGCTCATATTCTAAGGAATAGGAGATAGGAATATCTTAGCCTAATTTGATCTGTGGTTTTCAAAGTTTACTCAGTGATTTTCAACATTTTCAACAATACATTTGTATTATTAACGTTAACATTTGTATTATCTGGAAAGACGCGAGTTTTAACTTTTTGTACAGAGATTTCGAGGTTTTATTTTTTATAAGATTATTTAATTTCATGTAATTTTATCTGTGTACCTATCCACAACATCTTATTGCAGTTGTATCCGTAGGTACCATATCGTCTTCTGAATTAAAAACTTTATATGTAAGAATTTTTCCGTTCAACGATACCCAACACTAAGAATAGTAATGTCCATTTATCCCTTCATCATCAATTTTATAACTTTAAAATAGAATAAAACATTACTCTATATGCTATATGTTGTTCGCTATATGCCAAAAGTCATCATCAACTCATTAATGTCCCACTACTGGGCACGGGTCTCCTCTCAGAATGAGCCTTCTCATTCTCAGGACATAGTCTACCACGCTGGCTAAGTGTGGATTGGTAAACTCCACACACCTTCAGGCACTTTATAAAGAACTCTCCTATATGTAGGTTTGATTACAATATTTTCATTCACCGTTAAAGCAAGTGATAATTAATTTCTAATACGCACATAACTAAAAATCAGAGGTACATGCGGGATTCGAACCCAGATCCCCAGTGTGGACCGAAAACTTAACCACTAGGCTATCACTGCGTCATATACCAAACGTACGTAGATTTAATTTAATAAAGTGATCGCAATAAAAATTCAAGCTGAAGTTCCATCTACTATTACTTCAGGAGAAGTTTACTGCTGCGCACATTTTATGTACGTTCTCCGCCACAACGTTGCTTCCCTATTCAACTTGCTCATAATTCAGCGCTGTTTGTTGCCTTCCAGGGAGTATTACATTTCCCGACTTAGCAACATTCTCAATTATTCTAACGTCTATTATTTATATTACAGTGGAATATTTTCTCCTTTGTTTCATATATTTTATTTTGTAATGGGT
>DWKL01004668.1:0-10423 GCA_018249415.1 Phareas burnsi
TACCGCTTCAAATACATTCATACCATTTTATTACGTGTCTTATTCTCTATCATGACTTTAATGCAGTTTATGTTGACTGCATTTCCATGAGTTTCAAACGCAAGCATAAATAATAAAAACAATAATAGACAATTGTCAATTGTTTTTTATTTCCTTTATGTATGTGTAACTAATAGTAGTTTTAAATTTATTTCTATCTTAGAAGCATGCATGCCACCTGATATACTTGTAAGTGGTCACAGCAGCCCATGGATACACATATCTTATTCAAACAGGACTGAAGTCTTATTTGAGATCGTATGTAGATGCGTTACAACTCTTGAGGACTATGATGGTCGCCTCGCGTTAGGATATCGGCCAACCGCACCTCTCCAAACGAAACACAAGTATTGCTTCACGGCAGATTGCGAGGAGGCGGTGGTACTTCCCTGGTCGAACTACATATATTGTTCTACTACACCATACAGTCAATCGTCAAACGCATCATACGCAGAATGCATTTTTATATTCCTTATGTATGTTTAAACATCACTGCAGTAGCAACTAATAGTAGCATAAAAGCGTTCCTTTGTCACTAAAACGCTTGATTCTACAAACCACTAAATTGTAATTCGAGCGAGAACTAATAGTAATCGCACTACCGCATAAAATCGTCACTAGGAACGTCTGCAAAACCGAGTTGGGACGTCGAAACGCGATTGTTTATTCAAAGCGACGCCTGTTTTAAAGTTTACTTGCTTCTTGATAAAATTAAAGTTAAGTATTTCGTGGGAACTCGCAACGGAGCGTCACTGGGTATAGTTTACGGGTAAGAGAAAGGTTTTATTTTGATTTATTTTAATCTATTTAGGTTTTAATCGAATTGTTGCTTTCACCTAATATAAACGGATTAGTGGCAAACTCGCATGTTTTTAAACCGTCCACAAAGCTGCCTACAAGATTTAAGGACTACAGAAGTCGTCAAATGATAACAGCCGGGACCGACAGATTAGCCACTAGTAGTTACCAACCCAACTTCCGACCGACGTTGCTTAACTTTGTATATCGGTTATGATCTACGCAAGCCGCGGGGTACAGCGCTGCGCACGCGGGGCTTTAGCTCTTATAGACTAAAATTTTTACGTATGCAAAGCTGTACATACTATCTATTTTTATTACCACCGCCGCCCTCATAATTCGCCGTGAAGTAATTTTTGTGTTTCGGTTGGAGGGGTGCGGTTGCCCTCTTACAGCGAGGCGATCATAGTCCTCAGGAAAAGTGACGCATCTAAATACAACGTCAGATAGAATGTTTGGGGTTAGATGTAGGTGTCCATGGGCTGCATTGACCACTAACATCAGATGGCCAGCCCGCTCGTTTACTACTCTTTAAACATAAAAAAAATCGCTTAGCTGAAATGGATATCAGTGGCTCATTTCCTTAATACCCCACTGTACCAACCTTTTCCATTTCCCACCCCCTTCTCCCTCTTCTCGTATATCACTATTCAATCAATCAATATTGACTCCAATTGTAGTTCGACTTCAAACCAATCCCCCCCCACCCCCACATATGACACCAGTCTTAAACGCTGCTGTGTTCTGGTTTGAAGGGTTTAGTAATGCATATTGTGTCTTACATAAACAAGGCATTCCAACTTAGGTCACAGGGGTAGCAATGCGTCTGTCGGCGACCTCAGGTAATGCTCCAATTCTATTTGGAATGGGTTAAGGATGTTCATGGGCGATATTGACCACTTACCATCAAGTGAACTGCATGCTCACTTGATATTTCCATATTTTTGATTTGACTTTAATTGACCGACTACTGTGTTTTATTTTGACAAAATTATCATTTAACACGATGTCATGTATAACTGGTATAAATCATATTTTGATGATAAATTAATTAAATGGTATAACTAACCTTCGTACGCAAATTACTTATAGACCATAACCACAATTCTGTTTAGAATCATCTGTGACGAGCATGCCAGTGGTTAGTTACTAGTTAAATAGTTCGAATCGAGTTTGGGACTTATGAGAGTTTCCCGCAGAATATGCTTTGATGACGGGGAACCAACTTCGTCCTTAGAGAGTAAAACTCAAAAGTTATTACATTTAAAGTGTCTGCTTCGTCCTTTCATATTGACCTTTGATTTTTGTCTCTTCTGATGACCTGTATCGAGAAATCCAGTATAGAGAACTTTTCTTTATTTCTTTAAGCAGGAATTCTGAACATTTGGAATACAAGTACCATATAACACACCCTGTAAATACATCTATCTTCATCTGAAGTGTCCATCCATTTAGCCAAAGAGACAGATAGACTCAATCTGAGTTGCAAAGAAATATTGTTTTATGCTTAATTGTCTACGTCAATAAATATTATCATTATCACCATCATCATCACATGGTGGTTACACGAGCTTCTTCTCAAAATGAGAGGAGTTAGGCCATAGCCCACCGCTCTAACCAAGTTAGTAGACTCCACACCCCTTTGAGAACTTTATGAAAAACCTTCAGGCGTGTAGATTTCCTCAAGATGTTTTCCTTCACCGTTAAAACAAGTGATAATTAAGTTTTAACCTACGTAACATTGAACAATCAGAGTCACATGCGTAGGGTTTGAATCCCGGATCCCCCACGCGATAGATTGAAATTAACAAAATAAAAGAAAACAAATATTTGAGGCTACAAATAATATATAGATAAAATAGAAGCGAAATAAGACAAGAATAAATGAGAAGAGACAAGACGAAAGGAGACGAGCAGAGATAATCTGAAACGAAACGAAATAAAATGAAATTATTTATTGAACTCGGACTCTCGTACGTAGTAGATCGGTGACCACAGAGATAGGCGGGTCACAATAAACTACTGCCAAAATATTGCCTAAACTATTTATACAAATTACTACCATAAATTAATAACTTACCTACATAATACATACATATTCACACATTAATAATACCGTCCTCAAGAAACTTCCCTTATACACCTTATTTATAGTTCACTTACCCGTGTGTACAAAGCCCTTTGTGCAGACTTAAGGACGTATTCGAAGTGTAAGGCTAATTAAGAGCTTTGACTTACCTATTTACCCCGAGGCGCTAAAACTATAGTGGGAACAACACTCCTGTAACCTCAAATATTTTGTAACATGTAAACCTAGCTTACGATTATGTGTGTGTGAGCTTGTGCGCGTGTATGCAAGGATGCGTGCTTGTGTGCGTAAGTGCATACGTGCATACGCATCCTATGTCGAATAAAGGTTTACTGTTGACCTGCGGATTAAGTTGAAAAGTTGTAAGTAAATTTGCCTTACATTACTTTGATAGTGGCAGAACTATAGATCGATGGGGAGTAACCACCGCCGCCCTCAAGAGCCGCCTTGAAGCAATACTTATGTTTCGTTTGAGCGGTGTCAAGCGACCATCTTAGTCTTGAGGAGTAACGTATCTACGTATGACCTAAGATATTACTTCAGTCCTGTTTGAAGTTATAATACAATACAAATATTCTTTATTGTTCAGCACAAAAGTAACACCCACGAAAACAGAGTGTCTATCTATACAGTTACATAGAGTGTCTGTCATGGGCTGTTGTGACCACTTAACATTAGGTGGACTGTACTTTGTTAGCTATCCTCCAAAAATAAAAAACTCATAGCATGAATTTACAGGCGAATTTTCTCTGTTACAATCTCTAATTATAGCGACCAAACGAAAAGACTAATTCAGAACTCTTGTGTACCACTAAAAGGCACACAAGGCTTGCTCAACTGAGGTTTAGTCTATTCAAAAACTCGCTCCTATCTGGAGTGAAAGAGACTGGTCTTTTCATGCCTGAGATTGCACGTGTCTTTTAACGAGACCAAAGATACTTGTTTATCCTTTACACGGTTGTAATGGTGCTCAAACATTTTTATAACAATAATGGCTTCTTTCCCTTTTTATGTTCCATTACTAGGGATGGATCTCCCCACAACTGAGGAAGGTCTCGATCATACTCCACCACGATGCTCCAAAGATATATGTGGAGAACTAAGACATAACATATCTAAGAAATAACAGCAATATTTATTATAATGTTTTTAATTTGGTTGTGGTTTTGCCACTCTTGATGCCATTGGATTCGAAGTACAAGTTTTACCACCATTAGGGTTAATATTAGTAGGATTCACAACTATTGGTAACATTTTTTTAATGTTAGAAACGAGTGTGCAGCCGCCTGATATTAAGTGGTCACTGCCCATGGATACCCACTCTATCTAACTTCAAAGCTCTATCTGAAGTCGTACGTAGATGAGTCACTATTTTGAAGACTTAGATGATCGGCTCACTTGTATATATACCCAACAACCACATCACTCCAAGGAAACAAAGTATTGCTTTACGGAGAACTGTGAAAGCGGCGGTGGTACCTCCCTATACTAACTTATAGTTCTACCACCTATTAAGAAGTTACAATACTTACCCTATCTTCAATGTATGTCTATGAGACATGTGTATTTGTTTTGTAAAAACCAAACATCTATTTCAAAAATTTAAAGACAGGTCAAAGTAGATGTCGGCACAAATTAAAACTTTGGATGCCAAAACAAAAGATAAATCGTTTCAAATGCATACTGTATGGCCATACGAATTTATGATCACCTACCAGAAGAATATAATGAACTTGACGTAATTACATTTAAAAAGACACTGATGTAACTATTGCTTAAAAATCAATATTATGACATGAAATAATATTTTAATGATATTTTTTTTTAATAATATGTGTTTGTTGTATATTTTGATAATATTTATGTCATTATTTTTCGTTCATGTTCATGTTCTTAATTTTCATGTTTTATTTTTCGTTATTTATATTATATTATTTACAATTTTGATTTATGTTAGCGGCTTTGTTAATTTACTATTTGTACGCCGATTTTCGGCAGAGTATGACGGAAAATTACTATTATTATTTTATTGTCATCTTCATTGTACTTGAGACAAATTATTCTTTCATTCTTTCTTTCATGTATTCTCCCAAAGATAGATTTATAAAGAATCTAATAACAGCGGACCTAGTATATGTCCTTGGCATATGCTTTGTTACTTCAGTACATTTGGGAACTTGGTGTTTGTAGTGTATCTTTCGGCTAACCTATTTAGTGTCCCTAAAAGGTACACTATTCAACTAACAAGTGTATTTGTAAGCCTCGCATTGTCCACAGTAGAAGGAACTATTTCTTCAGTCTGGAGACATTTTGGATGTTTTGTTTCTAGTATACAAAGGATACTTTCGTAACTCAATTACGGTTTAAGCACAGTGTTTATTGAAGGCAAAAGAAAATAATGTGTAAATATATAAAGTAAAAATACAGTGGTATGAAGTTTGATCTCTTGTATGGTCTCTAACGCTGGAGGAGCAGATTTCGAGCTCTCTTATTTTCAAAGTTGAGTATAAAAAAAATAATCTTGTTTTAATGGTGACGAAGAAATTTCTAAATGACTGAGAGTTTTTGGTAAAAGTTTCAAAGGTGTATGATATATAAATATGCACTTGGCTAGCGTTGAAATATAGCTTAAACCTCTATTCTGAGAGAAAACCCGTGCCCAGCACTAGGTCAGTAATGAGTTGTTGACGCTATCCAAATACAAATAGGTAACCTCACACCTTTGAGACTGTAATGAAAAATACTCATCTTCTTACCGTTAAAGCAAGTGATAAAAATAATTCTCACATAACTGCGAAAAATAAGAGGCGTCTTGTTTTGAACGCTCAAGCAAGAGTCTGAAATCTTACTATTTGACTATTGTATTACTACACATTTCGTATGTATAAATTTTAGCAAGGGTTATGATAGAAGAGATGATCTGACTTAATATAGTGAAAATTAGAGTAGGTGCCGAAGAGGAGGTAGTATCGTTGTAGATGTTGGTAGGGCTGGAGGTGGATAAAAGTGAAAGGAACCGGAGATGCGGGACTTTTTCGCCGTGAAATTCTGTTAAGTTGTTACTATGACATTTCATTAAAATCATTTGAATAGTGTACGATGTTTTTCTTAACGTCCGTAACACAAGTAAAAGATAGACAACAATAATTTTAAAATTTTTCATGGCATCTTATAAAGTATGTTTTAGTAATTTATTAAACCCTCCGCCTTTTTCCAATTCGCACTTCGCCGCTTTTTATTTGCACACATAAAATGAAACGAACTTTAAAATATTAAACGACAACCGTGAAACACATATTAGGTGTGTAAAGACATTTATACGTTACGACTCCAACTTTTAACAGGCGGTAGAACTATAGCTCGTTCGGTGAAGTACCACCGCCACCCTTATAATCCGCCGTGAAGCAGTTTGTATTTCGGCTGGAGAGGTGCGGTTACCGGACACCTACACCGAGGTGACCATCATTGTCCTCAAGAGTAGAGACGTATCTACATATGACTTCAGATAGAACTTCAATTTTGTATTTGTTACATGTTGATGTCCATGGGCTGCAGTGACTACTTAACACCGGGTAGCATGCACGCTCGTTTGTTACTCTTCAAACATAAAAAAAATACCTAATTTATTTAAAATGCCTGACCAAAATGATACCACTGAATCCTTTTTGTATTAATTATTAAATAATAATTGAATAATTACCATAGTGTGCCTATGCAGTGATACCTCAGTGGTAAGATGCCGTTCTCTAAGTGGAGATTCCTGCCCAAGATTAGGGTTGTAATGGGTTGATGATGATGATGATGAACCACCATAGTAGCATAATAACAAAAAATGAAGTTTTCTACGGATGTTTTAATGAATTGCTACGAGTTAGAATTAATAGGGTTTTTCATGCAATGGAAGCAGTAAATGAACATGCACTACCATCCATAGATACATAGAACCTGGAACTGAAGATACACCTGAAATCAACCATAAGTGCATTGCTGCTTCTGAGGAATAAGTAGAAACGCTTTAACACATTGAGTGCGGCGTTTATATTCGAAACAATCCACCTGTGCGGCGCGCAACACAACAGCCGTGTTTCAGTATGGCGGCACACACCGTATGCGTGCGAGCCGCATGGGTGGTGCTGACAGTAAAACACGACGGTGCGTTTATCGCAGTCAAAGTGTTAAAACACCTTATGTCATTGAAACCAGAACACAACAGGTTGATTGCGCTGTTATAAGGCAGAAATAGATGTAACTTTTCCACAAAAAGTACCAATATGGTATATAAATAAACATTTTAGGTGAATGTAATGATTGCTATTTTTATATATTGTTGTTTTGCATTTCTTGTAACAACGACCAATACGATGAAAGAATCGTATCGTATAAAGAACCGTTGGGACAATCCGGAGTCGCTGCGTCGGGGATTCCGGACCAATTTGTACGAAACCGGGCATGAGTACGGGTCCGTAATGATTGTTTGTTTCGTAACAGGTACCGGTTTATTGCGCGATCCGGTTTAAATATGAACCGGTCCTTAAATATGGACGCAGATAAGACACGAACGCGACATTATGGTCCTGTTCTGTACGTAACAAGATAAGCTTTGAGTCGGTTCTATTTTCATTAATACGTATTGTGTTAGGGATGCAAAAAGTTTACTTTATGAATTTAATTGTTTTGTTGTTTAATATGATTGTTTAGAATTAAGTTTATGGCTTTATTTTTAGGGTTACGTATCTCAAAAGGAAAAAGGAATCTTTATATGGTCACTTCGTTATCCGTCCGTCTGTCTGCCTGTCAAGACTCTCAGGAAGGCGTGGATGTATCAAGTTGAAATTAATAACAAATACTCAAGTCTGCAATACCTTGAAGCTGTGAAAAAATCAAGCTTCTAAGATAACGCAATCGACAGATATGGCCGTTTACGGCACATATTTAGACACTCACAAAGGATTTTAAGTTAATATTATCGTATATACGGCACGATATGTGGTTTTTTAATTGCCTATATTTCGACCCAGTTGCATGGATCGTGGTCATGGCGAAACTGAAGTAGCGGCGAGAAACTATTGACAGGCACTAGTGGTAGATTAGTCTATCTACTCTACGTCTAGTTCGTTTATGTTTTTTGTTTACCATATCACGACACACCGCACGAACTGTATCTTTACGCACCTAACTTTGCACTATTTGCAGTTTACATAAGCTAACCACTGGACTCCACGTTTTGAGTTAGCGCTAACGTGAGTACCGGAAACACCGCATATCGTGAGTACTCGTTACTCACAAAGGAATCAAAATTTTCATGGGTATTTCCCGTTGATATAAAATTTGGAAAGAAGCAATGGCTTATAGCAAAAGTAAAGGGAAGTACTTCACTTTTTTTTTGTTATTACTAACAATTCTGTACGGAACTTTCCAACGGAAGTATTGGGGCAACGGTATTATATTTTTAAAGTTTCTTAAAATTTAATTAATATTCTAAGTCCTGTAGATACCTTTTTTGTTGAATTATTATTTTAAATATATATAAACTAAATAAATATGCAACCCAATTGGTGGTAAGTGATGATTACCGCTCATGGACATCTGTAATCAACTCTAAACATAATTGAAGTCGTACGCCACTGATACCTACCTACACTTAAGTGTTGCGAAATCTCGGTTACCATACTCTCAGGTCAGAACACAGCTGCGTTTAATACACTGACTGCGGCGCTAATATTCGAAACGATCCATCCGTGCAGCGCGTAACGCTACAGGCGTGTTCCAGTACGGCGGCACACAATGTATGCGTGCGAGCCGCATGGGTGGCGCGGACAGTAAAATACGACAGGTGTGTCTTCTGCAGACAATGTGTTAACATTGCTGTTAATGGACAGAAGTAGGTGCGGCGGCGGTGTTTTCGGAGTCGAGTCATGAATGGTTTTACCACCGTATTCTTTTTACTATTAGTCTGTTTTTAATATCTATAATTCCCATCACGACTACAAATTATATATAAAAGCGTGTGTATACTTATGTACGTACGTAAGAAGTTACATTTCCTTGGCGCACTTAATAAAACAAGTTTTATGCATTCAAACAAATTTTAGGAAACCGCAAAATACGAAAGTAAAGTGTAAAAAGTTTGATTAAAAAACATTTAAGTTAAAATAATAAATTGTGTTACATCGGCGCGTGTGACTTCGTCCTACGCTAATAAATTATAAGCTACAGAAGCGCAAAACTTCCTCCTACGCTAGAAACACTGAGATCTGTTTTCCCAAACGGACCAAAAGTATAACATCATCGAAAACG
Organism: Phareas burnsi; assembly: GCA_018249415.1. Classification (NCBI taxonomy): domain Eukaryota; kingdom Metazoa; phylum Arthropoda; class Insecta; order Lepidoptera; family Hesperiidae; genus Phareas; species Phareas burnsi. Next base: position 9,224 of record DWKL01004668.1, read on the forward strand.
GTTGTTTAACTTATAGCCGCTAACTAGTACACCTTCCAACATAAGTGTTGTGCACACACTCAAAGACTTCTACACAAATACCCAAACCCAGGACTCAAATTTAATTTTATCACATACCACGAAGTGTTCGTACCACGCAATGATTGGTTTTATTTAAATCGGTAGTAAAATATTGAACCAATTAAAACGGCAAGCAGTTGAATTGGCATTATTTGACATTTGCGAGCGAATTGAGTGGATTTCCGTAAACAAAATAGAGTATTATCATTAAAATTGGCACCTGTCGTCGACATATGGTCTGCATTGTGCAGTGGCTCCGTGGTCGTTATATTTTTTAATTAGTTTAAACAGTTTATGTATAATTTTAAGTATGTATATAATTTTGTTGAATTATGTACATGTGTATATATGATTTATTAACGTTCATCATCACAAGTCTGTTTGTCAGGACTAGGCCATAGGCCATTAGCCATGAGCGGAATGGAGCATGTAACATCTTCGAGAACTTATAAAACTTTGATGTAACGGGGAAGTACCACCGTCGTTCTCATAATCCGCCGTGAAGCTATTTATGTGTTTCTGTTGGAGATGCGGTTGTCGGGCACACAGCGAGGCGACCATCTTAGTCCTCAGTCGCATCTACTCACAACTTCAGATAGAACTCCAGTTTTGTTTATTATATGTGGGTGTCTATAGGCTACAGTGACCACTTAATATGAGGTGATCTGCACGCTCGTTTGCTACTATTGTCACGTAAAAAAACAGTAATACGTCATTATCTACACCTATAAATATAATTGATGTTTCTGTCTATAATGTATTTAAAGAATTGATGCCTCTTTGAGGACTAAGATGGTCGCCTCGCTGTACGCATACCGGACAACACAAGAATCGCTTCACGGCGAATGAGAGTGACGGTGGTGCCACCCCAATCGAACTATCGATCCACCATTACTTCAAATAAAATAATGCGCCTTGTGCAAACAAAGTAACTAGCGTAACGTATTTAGCGTGCTTATGATTCCGCAGCGGAAAAATATTTGCTTCATTAAGTGGCGTGTCAATGTGCAAACTACAATTTATTACTTAAGTCTGGTCAACACCAAAAGTCTGAAAAGGTTAATTTGTCGTTCGCCCCACCGCGCCATATCTAAGCCTATACAACATCTTTGGTAATCAACTAGTCTGTTTGTCTTGAAT
>DWKL01004669.1:0-10422 GCA_018249415.1 Phareas burnsi
ACCAGGTATACTTATAAAGTGGAAATGTGAAAGAAAAGAAAGAGAGGGGGGTCTGTACGAATATTGGAAGGAATATCTTGCGTAGGGGATATATCTGAGCGTCCGTAGAGTAGTCAACAATGTAAGCTTAGTTACTACACTCGTCGGTTCTATTTATCCGCATAGATAATAGCTCAAACACGAAGCCCTAAATACCCACTGCATACGAAGCAAGGCCCATTGCGCTGCGTTCTAATAAACATAAATAAATTTCTGCTCAGGATGCTGTGTTTATTGTTGGTCTGAAAGATTCATAATCGAGTGGCGCCTTCTAAGATTTATTACCGCGTGTTGAGTAATGCTGGCTACGATCGCTGCTTAAAACGTGACATAATTCGCATGGACGTAGGATAATTTTGTTAAAATACTCGAGAAATATTTATAAAATAATTTATCCATAGAAGTTCGTTTAAACGTTATCATGCTTCGGAAGAATTTCCGAAGTAGAGGCGGCGTAACGGATTCCTTACATGCGCAAATGCATATTTATTTAATATCTTTACATACTTCATGTTACATATCGGGTTATTATTTACTATAATGATTATATGAAATTAACGAGTAGGTTTCACTATTTATGCAAGTATTTCGATCCAATTATAGTATAAGCGTTTTGCGACGATGTTGTAGACATAACATTTGATAGATGGTGGAACTGTAGTTTGACCGGAGAAGTACTACTGCCGTCCTCATAATCCATCGTGAAGCAATTCTTGTGTTACGGCTAGAGACGTTATCAGATACATTTTCTAGTGAAACGACCATCTCGGTACATAGGAGTAGTAATGCATCTGCGTACGGACTTTGATAGAACTTCGATCCTGTTTGAGGGTTCAATATGGGTGGGTGTCCGTGTGCTACAGAGACCAATTACCATTAGGTAGTCTGCACGCTTATTTGCTACTCTATAAACACAAAAAAATACAATTAAGCAAAATAATAATCAGATATTTATTAATTTATTTACTTTTCTTAGTGATAGTTGAATATGAAGTTGTGATCCAAATTGCTGTTGCTGCATTGTTTCGATAATTGAAAACATTAATTGGTATCTAGTGCCAAATCCCAGGACCGTATGCCAAAAGTTTGCCAAATGAATTATTTCTAGTAACCATTCAACATGAATGAAAATGGAATTGAATGAATGAATTTCAAGAGTGGTGCAACGTCAGTCCAAACGAACAATAAAAATGGGATGATGGTTGGACGGGATGCAATTTTTTGTCAAAATTGAGTCCCACCTGAACGCCACTGAACGCCATCCCATCATAATGATCAAACTTGAATAAATTTCCCTCCTATGCCTATGACTTAAACCCTTCCCATTTAGACAGAAGATCCATGCCCATCAGTGAGACATAATGAATTGATAATCATGAACCATACACCATAATAATTTTTTGACGAGTCCCACAGTATACAACAACCTTAATGTGCGTTCATCACTGTTGAACACCCTTATAGAATTAACACTGGCTACTTATAACATATTATTTTAACACAATTGAAGTGGATGATATATAAAATATTTCTACGTACATAGTATACATACATACATACATATGTTGTATAAAACATTAAAGTAAGTCGAAAACCAGATATATCGTGATGCCTTTTAAAGCGAATTATTTGTCTTGTTGACCTAATTATTTTCAAAAATATATTATTAATATTAAAGTAAATTCTGAAGTTCTAACGATAATGTTCATTATATGATCACTTCTGTAACTAAACTTCCTCCTATTTCATGAAATGTATCTCAAATTAAGTAAAATCTGATTTGTCTCTTGTCTCGTGTGTCTCGAATCTTGTCAATTCGGAATTCATTATTTATTAAGGTTTATATTATAAATGATTAATTTTCAAACGCCGATGATAACGTTAATAGTGCAATTCTGTAACCAAACCGGTAAAACTTGATGGTTTACAGTTAAGCAGGCAGACTTATAAATATCAATCATGTATGTCCTTTGTCTCCCACTGACGCACCTAGCAATTACCTGTAGCTATTAATAATTTTAAAGCAATAAATATCTCAACAGTTCTAAGAAAATTGAAACCATTAACGATTTATGGAACAAAGTACATTAATTTTAACATAACTTATGAAATTAATTTTACATACTAATCAATATATGTTCAGTTTCTGAAATCAATTATTTTCTCAAAGCATGAGAATTGATACCGTTATTAATAATTAAATTAGTTAAATAATCATTTCTCTTAAGTACATATTAAATATTTAATATTTAAAAGCCGAAATGGAAGACCCATTTCTGCCTTGCCCTGCTGTGGTGTCGTCACAATCGTGAAAAGCTCTACCTTCTCTTGAAGACTGTTGAACATTTATCCAATGGTAGCAAGTCGATTCTTCTTAGTATAAGTTCTTATACTTAATAAATGAACGTTCTATAATTTTGAAACCATGTATCTATAAAAACTGTGACTTCATACTTTAGATAAATAAATTGATCTATAACCATACTAAAGATTTACAACTTTATTAAATTTTTCCTACTTTAGTGTATACTGTATACTTAAAATTTCATATAGCTTCAAATTGAAATATCGTTATTCGACCATTAGTCGAAAGTTCGTGACTATTCTGAGCCGAAGCATGTATCCATTTAGATACAATTGATTTATCAAACCTAATATTGTACAAACATACGATGTAGGTAAGGTTGTTTATAAGTCATTACTATTTTATAGATCGTTCTATCAAGGGCTTGCCTTAAGGGCGTGCGTGCATTTGCGCATTAATTAAAATAAATATTTAAATGTAAATAGAGTAGGCGCCATTACTGTAATGCGGAAAATATACGCAGAATAATAATTTTACGTTTTTATGTTGTTCTTTATTTATTGAAAGAAACGGTGCATTAAAAACGATTGTAATGAAATATACATGGTTTATAATCCATCTAAAAATCTCAGAGACCAAATTAACAGTTGCTAATGTCAAATATAGAGATATTTATGTAGAAATTGACGTTGAATTGACATTACGAACTGTCAATTTAGTCTCTTGAGAGTTACAGAGGAACTTTAATTAGTCACATTCTAAAAATCATAAATCTATTACTGTTCCATGGCTGGCTATTTGTCTCTTCTATGACCCCCATGCTGGTCTAATATCTATAAGCAATCTATAAGCAAGTTTGTTGTGTGTCGAAGTTGTGTATCGAAAGTGGACCAATACCGCGGATAATTAAGAATTTTTTTACGAATTGTACCACTGGGCTGTCATTGCTTCTGCTGTCCTAGGTATAATCGCAGATTCAATTACAGTATCAATAGCACCAAAATTAAATCTTAATCGAAGGTCAATCACATTCCTGGCAGTAACTTGGGTGTTGTAGTGTTATTTATTAGGCAAACGTTAAGGTTAAATGTCATTTCGCAAACATCTAAAATCTGTTTACGCTTTTCAAACATTTACTGAATACCGCTAACGATAAACAAACACTTTTAGGGCTCACAAAGTTGTAGAAACAACGAAACATACCTTTAAACTTTATGCAATATTATTTATAATACTAATAGTTATTACAATATGTGTTTATCTAAGTCGTTATAATACAATATATGTTATTGATGTAGTGGAAATGTAATTTTATGTGATGTCAAGAGATCATTCGCGTCTGTGGTTTTCTGTAACCGACCTCCAACACACCTGCGTAATGTCTCGTCAGCCTCTACTTAACACTTCGAGCTAGAACATAGCAGATTTACCTCTGTTATAAGTCTCAAATTGATGGGTCAGTAGTGACACTAAACAATGGGAATAACATTCTTCGTATTACTAATGTTTAAACAATATTTCGGAGTATTTTAATTAATATTATATTATTACACATTAATAATAACCCGGGCTGTATTTACCTTAAATATTTCCGTGCGAAGCAAAGTACTCTATCTGAAGGTACAATCAAAGAAGCGAATAATTTCCACCCTTCCTCGTATAAGAGGATAGAAGGGCAGGAACCCCCTAGAGCGTACGTATGTTAAGTCACGATAACCTATGATCTTGTTCGTGTTCGTTTGAAAAGTTTAAGGTTTTTTGTACCATAGGAGTAGTATATGAGCATACAGTGCACGATGCTAAATGGTCACTGCTATCCATCGATACTTGTAATGAATTGGTTGTGGACAGTCACAGATGCAATTCAATATATTATTCGGGAGTAGTAACTCCCGAATAATATATTAAAATGCCATGTGTACGTTTCTCCTAAGGGAGAAAGACTAATGATATAGTGGTAAACATACACGGTAAGCCACACACACACACAAACCATCAACCAGACCACCAGCATCTAAATTATTGTTTTATAACAAAGTGAAATGCTGCTAACTACAGTTAAACGCTGTTAAGTTACATTAACCCCTATTTCCGCCTTATAGCAGAAATATCTGTGGGGTTGTGCCTTTAATTTAAACTCACGAAGGGTTCTAAAACCTATATGCTATTACTATATCACCTTAGATATACTATACCAACATATATGAACGAATAAATTTAGAAACGTTACTTTCGAATGGATTACAAATATTTCATCCATATCTTGTAGTTTATTGCCACAACATAAATCATTTTATCACAGATCACGAAAGTGCATCAGATCTACCACAGCCAATCTACAACCCCGCGGCTGTATACAGGGTTGCTACATATGACTAACGAAATCCTCAGCTTTATTTTTGTATGCCATGGAATCAGAACGGTTATGCCGCTTACCTGATGTTAAGTGGTCACCCTCGCTGATGGGTATCTGTTGTCGCTTCCAAATATTCGATCACATGCCTTGCTGATCCTGAAGACTGATTAGAGCCTTCAAACCAGAGTACAGTAGCATCACCTATATCTCCCTACCGATACTTTTTTTTTAGTTTAAGAAGTAGCAAACGAGCGTGCAGGTCACCCGATGTTAAGTCGTCAATACAGTTCATGGTCACCCTTCATCTAACCTCAAACAAAACTGAAGATTTATCTGAGGTCGTACGTAGATGTGTCATGTCTCTTCAGGACTAAGATGGTTGCCTCACTGTAAGGGAGCCCGGCAACCGCAACTCTTCAATCGAAACACAAGCTGCTTCACGACGGATTGTGAGAGCGGCGGTAGTACTTCCCCGGGCGAATTATAGTTCTACCACCTATCGAAACCACTACCAATTCTACCTCCCTTAATGCGGTTTCTCGCACCGATTCTTGTCCATAAACGAAACCACACGTATTATGCGTTGGAATGTTATTGACGTTTGAAAATAATTCTATAAATCTACTCTGAATAAAAGTATGGTTTCGATTTTGATATTGCCGTTCCTAAATGATTTAAACCAGGTTGACGAAGCGTATACTTTTTAGACTTTTCAAAGGCTGAACCTACTAACGAGCTTGCGACATCTTAAGTAATCATGGACCTCCTTGACGAGCTACTGCGTAGACCTGGTTACGGATGTTTATATGGACAGTAATCACTTCACATAAGTTAGACTACAACTCCCTTTATTATCATTACAACAGAAATCTCTAGCATATCTGCCTATTGACCAAAAGCTGCCTAACGTCTTTGGCTTGGTTGAAACCAACCCTGGAGCTAGCCCGAAGCAATCGGTATCGCTCGCCGTGACCGTGCCGTACGACAATTACGAATTAACCCATCAATCAATTGCAATATGGGATTCGTAATACCCGCCCACCTGCGTTCATCCGGTATTACCCGTAATGACGGGCAATCAGTAGCGGTCAATAGTTCACCCGCGTATATGAAGGTGTACTGTGGAAGTAGATAATGTTTCAGCATATTTATAAACAATCTCACAAATCTGTATTTAGTATATGAATGATAAACAGTTTAATTATAAGTAGAAATTAATTATCATTGGTTTGAACAGAGAAGAAAACGTGAGTAACGCTACAAGCATGTGTCAGTAAATTTCTCAAGGATGTCTACCACACCGGAATCGTGATGGACTATGCCCTAATCCTTCTTATTCTGAGAGGAGACTCGTGCCCAACATTGGGACAGTAATAGGCTGATTATAATTACTAAAATACCTGTGATTTAATTTTGACCATACTTTGGTCCACCAGACTTGTTTTTTTATGTTTCTATTCACCTGTAGCTGATGGACATAACGTTTTCTTTTGGAATTATCTTGTACTACCGAATACTCAAAATGCGAAACTAACAGAGACATGTAGACGAAAAATTGCTTTACTAATCATGGTAAAAAAAAACAAATAAGGAGTAGGTACCTCTCCAACTGCTATTTATTTAAATGAAGCAACTTATGCAGATTACTTGATAAAACATGTAATTCGTATATTTCGTAAGAATATAAAAATATTAATGTATAGTTGCGTACAAAGAACTATTTTCCAAAAACATCATGTAAACAAGACAATAATAGAATAACATTTAATTTTCTACGAGTCATCAATCTCTCGCTACACACTCGGAGCTCTGCGGTAGGCACTACGATACAAATAATAAATATTGAACCGTAACCCCGAAAGTATATTCAGTTGCTACTCTGTTTTCATTTCGCAAACCATCCCAACATCAGCCGCAGAGTTATAACTTTCAGAAAATCAAATGCGAGAAATGAAAACAAAATGAGTAACTGCATCAGATTGCTTTTATAAAGTCAAAAATAGCTGAAAAAACAAAAGAGCTTTTAAGCGGATCCTTTAAACAACCAGTTTGATGTTACAAAGAACTGAAATATAACGTTTTATCGAAAGGCCTGTCAGTTATTTGTTTGTATTAAGCTTTGATTTGTGTTAGGGATCGATAATTGAACAAGTAAACACTTTCCTTTTCGATCTAAATATAACTATTCTCCAAATTATCCTGACGCTATTCGAACCCGATTCTGATATTCAGTTTCAAATAATTTTATTTATTTTCATTTATTTTGTTTTATATTTTTTATTTTTTCTACTACACTCATAGTCCCACAATAGGAATAACTCTGTGTCATGGAAGTCAAGGATACATACAAAAGCAAGTACACAAACACCCAGAACCAGAACAGAAATCTAAATTTATCATTTAAATGTCTGCTTGGCCAGGAATCGAATATCGAATATTCTCTGCGTATCAGATCGATGTGGTAACCGCTGCGCCACGCGCCCTATTCTGCCTTGTTGTTGAAGAATACTTATTATAAGATTTTTTTCAATAGCAATAATATGTAGATAAATATTTACTGAAGATAGGCAGCCGTTCATAGTAAGCAATAAATAAATAGCTTTAAAGTATTTTTTAAAATGGAACTAAGTAGTGTGTATGCATTTACTAGGTAATAATAAAATAGGTATTTCATTATTATTTTTATAGTTTTTTATAACATTTATATAGAGATGTAATAGGCTGTCATTTCAGAATGCCTTCAAGCCATCTATTTTATCTTGCGAAAGTTGCAATACATTTAACCTCCCTTAGGCTGTAAATTGACACATATGTGCAAATATCGTAATTTCGACCATCGTGTATCGTAATAAGTGTCAAAATACGATAGTCATTGAGCGTGTATGGCCGTTTAGACAGCAAACTATCATTAGAGTTCAAAGCCTCTGCCAATTAGGCACTGACTCTACATTTTCATTGAAAATAACAGTCACTATTGTGTAGTTATTAAAGTGCAAAGTTGTAGTAATTTGTCTAATATGTCCGGGGGCAGATGCGTCGCGTACAGTTATAACAGTTGCAAAGTCATAACTAGTAGTTAAATGTTAATTGTAGCAGGTCAGTGCATTTGAAGAGATAATTTTTTAAAAGTTTTTTCAAGGGATCGCTAGCATAACGATCTACTTTTGAGAGTAATCCTTTTAATGTCCCGCTACTAGGGACGAATCTCCTTCTACAATTAGGCAAGGCTAAAGCACAGAGTGTTCTGATGTGAATTGGTGGAGGACTTACCACTGTTAGTACTGATTTAATAAAGTAAATAAATTAATTAACTAACATAAAAAAATATTAAATGATTTATACGTATTTGCTACTTTACAAATATAAAAAAAAATCACGAAAGAAAAAATGCTTACTCTACCAATGCTGGCAGCATTATGCTATATTTGATGCTGACAAGCTCACAGCTTTAAATAATTATATGACATGCGTTTGCATAGTGGCTGTATCACGCTTGGATTATAGGGCCTTTAGTACACGACATTTATAACATTAAACATATATAATGGGAAGCTTCAGTAATTGATAGAAATATAATTCGTCCGGGAAGGTACCGTCGCCGCCCTCATAATCCTCCGTGAAGCAACTCTTGTTTGGGATGGAAAGGAGTAGATGCCGGGTACTCTTACAGAGAAGTGACTATCTTAGCCCTCAGCAGTAGCAGTAGTAGTGACACCTTACCAGCTAATTTCATAGCGAGGAAAGCCCTGTATCTCCGGCTCCTCTCACTCTTATACACGTTTCCACCTCCCGCCCTTCCAACTTCTCCAGCGGAACTATCCTCCTCTTCGGCACCAATCTTCATTCTCAATATGTCAAGTCAAATCATCTCTTCTACCGTAACAAACGTACCGCATCTACGAACGACCTCATATAGGGCTTCAGTTCTGTTTGAGGTTACATGTGAGTGTTCATGGGCTACAGTGATCACTTAAGATCCGGTGGCCTTTGTATTGCTAAGGTTTTTATATACGACGCAATTGCAGCCCTGGCCATTTCTTGCTCCGTGTCGTGTGGTAAGACCCTAATACAGTAACTGATGACGTCAATGTAACATTGTGAGAATAGACAAGTATCTTTAATTTAACCATGTATGGATTTTAGCGACATGTGTTCAAGAGCAATTGCAAATAGACTGATTAGTATTTTTGTCACGACTTATGAAAATGGTCTCAGGGAATTGAATTTCGCTACATTTTTATGATAAGTTCCTGGTATATTAGTCTATCTAAATTGAAATCGACCGCCTTCAAATAGTAATTGAAGTAATACAAATTCTGATATGCCTTTAGTGAAATTATATTACGGGTAAAGTTTACATTAACTTAAATTTGATTTAAATCTAAAAGAATTTTAGTTAACTTTACAAAGTTCTTTTACAAATTAATCTTCAATATTGTGCATTATTTTTTGTATTATTGCGTAAATTTAGAAAATATAATATTAGACAATGCTAGTGCAATATTCTAATATTCCTCAAAGTTTTATAATAGTTATTACTGCCTTAAAATTGATTAAAAGCTGTTGTCATAACGACATTTGAACATTAACCCTGTATTGATTAGAAGCTTTTTAAATCTTCGACGTTTCTGACGCTGGCTACATCTGGCGTAAGGCCAAATTTAGTTCCAGCTTTGCCTTGATTCTGTATATTATCTATGTGTATTCGATTATAGATGGAAGATAGCCAATATTGTCAAGCACTGGAAGACACAGTTTGAGTCATAAAATTCCCAAAATAAGTCATATTTATAGAACAAATAAAGAAAATAGAGTAGTTTTTTAGTGTTTTCACTAATCCTTTTCGTTGGAAACCGTTCGCTTCATTTTAAAGTATTTTAGTATTTATACCTAACCAGAGTATGCAAACTTTACGATATTAGAAGCGTTAGATTTATTTCATGGCTATGATGGAATGTAACTTCGTTTGTTGTATCAAATTTTAATTCTTTTACCTACGGTATTGTTAGAATACATGTTTCTAGATAAATCATAAAAATCAATTGTCCGATTACCACTAAGCAGATTAATACAGTGTTAGTGTTAGAACTTAGTAGATGGCGCTTTAAGTTCGATATATATTTTTTAATTCTCCGCAATATAAAATAATCTGAAATAATTTCAATCAATGTTACAAAATCATATTTCCATTGGAACGTAGACATATAATGCATTTCGTGTATATTGCAGATACTTTGCTTTGCTTTTAGGTGGTAGAACGATAGTTCGTCCGGAAAAATACCACCGCCGGCGTTATAATCCGCCGTAAAGCAATTCTTGTGTTTCGGTTGGAGAGGTGCGGTTGCCGGAGTCACTTACAGGGACGCGACCACCTTAATCCTCAGGAGTAGGGACGCGTCTATGTACGACCTCAGACAAGACTTTAGTTGTGTTTGAAGTTAAATGTGGGTGTCCATGGGCTACAGTGTTCATGTAACATCAGGCGGACTGCACGCTCGTTTGCTACTCATCGAACATAAAAAATACAATTTAATTTGTATCTTAATAATCTAAGTTCTGCAATTTTTTCAAGTACAATGTGTAATAAACACTTAAATTAGTTGTAGTCATTAAAAAATGCAATTTAATTTGTATTTTAATATATTGTTCTGCAATTTTTTCAAGTACAATGTGTAATAAACACTTAAATTAGTTGTAGTCATTAAAAAATGCAATTTAATTT
>DWKL01004670.1:0-10421 GCA_018249415.1 Phareas burnsi
GGCCCTCCGCCTGCACCTCTACACCGTGTAGCGCGCTCCGGCGGGCCCTCCGCCTGCACCTCTACACCGTGTAGCGCACTCCGGCGGGCCCTCCTGCTGCATCTCTGCAACGTGTACATCGTAATACAGTCTGGAGCGACTGTATGATACAATATTTGCGCCCATTGTATAAATAAGTAGTTTCATTTAAATGAAATCGTATTATTTACAACCGATATGGCCGCGGCGGGCTGTAATTACTGTTGTCAATTATTTAATTGAAATATAATTATTGTAATATTACAAGACGTAATATTACGATGAGGTCGGGGTATATGTTATCTATAAGTTTTAGAAAAAGTTTCAAAACATGTAAACTGTAATGAAATTAATAAAAAAAAGTAACTTAATAGAAATCAGTCTTATCTAACTTTCAACGACGTCAGCGTGGATCGCGCTGCTCGCCAGCATGCGCCACTATCGGTCGAAGATGTATATGGTGACGGTCGTAATCTCCGACTGCAAGGAGAATACAGAGAACAGTGCGATAATGTCAAACGTTCCTGTGGCGCGCGCTGCAGCTGTGGCGCGCGCTGCGGCTGTGGGCTGCAACACGCGGCTCGGTACGAAACATTTCTGAGACTTCAGTAATATACATTTAAGATCGCAGTGGAGCCATACATTTCAATTAAACAATAGCATTGAACCCGTCGTTTTCGCGCATATTGCAATATCACTTTCATCTTTTCAGAGCTCCGTAGCCAAATGGTATAAACGGAACCCTTCGTTTCGTCCGTCCGTGTGTCCTACATGAAATTATGAACGTAAACGTGTTTTGAACTGTTAGTATAGGGAAATGATGATAAAATATATATATAGCTCCCAAAATACATTCAGTTGTATCCACAACAATTCTGCCGTAGACAGCCGCAGGAGGTCCGGGACGCGCTGGATCCTTCGGGACGCAGATTTCATAATTTTTTATTTTTTCTACTTACATTCTAAGTCTTCGGTCATATCATATAAGTTCGTTCCGCGCTACGGCCGGGCTCGGGACTGAACTAGTTATAAAATAAAATGCTGATCTGTAAAAGTAATAAAAGTCCTCGTGCCGAGGGCCAGTATATTTAACGTACACTCTGGCGCACTGTGGCAAGGCAAATAATTTTAACCATTAAAATCTCTTCGTAGACATGACCGAGAAAAATAAAATTATGCTAGCGAAGACTCGAAGCCTTCGACGTCTAAAATTGGCTGGTCCAGTGAACTATGAGCTGCAGGTCCAGCCCGCGGCCGCGACGCTTCAACTCTACGAATGCCATAACAGCAAGGGAAGAGAGAATATATCTTCCATTTGAAAATCAGCTTCTTGCTACAAAACTACAAGTACTCATGAATGTGTAGCCAGTGGTGGAAAGATTTCTTTTACTCCACCTTAAATTGGAAGCCACTGTCGCCCACGGACATTTACAGCCAGTCGATGCGTTGCTGTCCTTCGCCCGCCGGAACGCATGCGGCTCCGCCCTCCTGCCGTAAGGCGCCAACGGCCGCGGTCCGACCGGTGGGACTACGAGCATTCGGTCATTTTTTGATGTGAAATATAAATACAGTATTTATAACTAAAATAGAAATAACTTTAACCGATTTCAAAATTACTACAAAGAAAAAGTATGTTAATGTTAAATAGATGTATTTGAGATTACAGCGTTGATTTGATTCCAGTTATTTTTCTTTATTATTGTATAAATAATCACAACCGATCAGTTGGACGATGGGTATAGTCATGGGATTAGTGGCCAAATAAAAATTATAGTCTGACTAAAAAAGGCCCGTAGTACGAATAAGTACGAACCATTAAAAGTTCTATATGGACAGTCATCTATGACAGAGCTGTCCAAAGCGCGGCCCGCGGCCGCGTCTTATATGTGCGGCCGACGACGGATTTTGATTTTCCAAAAATATGAAAATTTTTGCTTGTACTAAATTATTTTGGTAGAACATTATTTTATTTATTTTTATGACATCTCAAATAATTAAATGAAATATTTCTTCGAATGGCAACAAGTTTTCTATCACTATTATTCGGTAAATTCCCAGACTTTATTTGTCGGATGGAATGTGACGTTGTCCGCGTCAGCGACTTATGTGATTGGTCCGACAATCGATGCTCGTTATCTCTAGGGCTCTCACTTGTCGTTAGACGCGATGAGAGCCGTCGTTACGCGAGCTTGCCTCTACTGTACATGTTAATTTGTTATTTTATTGCGTATTGCCATTTTATGTTTCACTTATAATAAACATTTTTTTTATGTAAAATAATAAATTCCATTATGTAAGCAAATAAGTTAAATGTATTTGACGAAAATCGTGCACGTAGTGAAAAATGGTATTCAGACTATTTTATCTGTAACAATCATAATACAATTCAGTGTATGATTTATTAGCAAGTTATGCAAATTATATTTTTATTTTTTCTTCAATAAATATTTGTTTCTAAGCCCATCCAATGTATTTGACGATTTGGGAATGATTTAATTATTGATCTGAGATCGTATCCTGTTTGGACAGCCCTGATCTATAAGGACTAGTGGGCTAATACTAAAATATTTTGTTTGCTATGTTGTTGTAATATGTAGCTTGACAAGTTGGTTTACTGTGATCATAGTGTAATACATTTTTGTTATACAATAAACCGTTTACTGTTCATCGGAGCCTTTTTATTATATAAACTAGCTCTATTAAGTAACATATTTATTTCGTACAATTTGTAATCAAATAAATTTTACCGTAATATTATCATGTAGTCATAATTATGTTTCATTACAAAACGTTGGCAAATATGTACTTTAATGCATAAGATCCGACATTATATATGATGAAAAAAAATATAAAAATATAGTAATATGTTTTTGAATCGTAAAGTGTATCTAGGGAACATATAATACCCATTAAGATTAGATTAATCGATATTTTTACAAGTCTGGTGTGGGCACATCACAATTATTTGCCATTCGAATTTGACTCGCAAAATAAATCATACGAAGAATGCTATCTAGTGTCTTGTTGCGGTACACGATTGAATTCGAAACTAAATTGTTCTCGAGCTATTTTCATTATTTTTATACTCCAGAAGACTTCTTACGCTACTGCTTAAATTATAAATCTGTCACACTGATGTGCCGACTGGGAAAAAACACGACTCGAGTTAACTCGAGTTGAAATTCACGTAATTCGCATTGAACTTGAGTTAGCAGGACAAAGCTTCGTCCTGCTAAGTCCTCGAGTTTTAATTACCAACTGTGCTGTTTAGCGAGGGGTATGATAATCGCACACTTATCGAGCTGAGTCTACACAGCCGCCTCTCTGATGATTGAAAGACGCCTAACACAAGGGCTTCCGCGGGAGCGGTCTGCCCTCAGGTGGAGGATAGTGGTGGGGCGTAATCCCCATACGACACGCCATAAACATATCCAGCGGCTGGATCTGGAGGTCGCGCGTCTCCACATCGTTCCTGACATAACTTGTCTTCATTCGTTAAAAATGATAAACTCGAACTAATCGCAACTCGAGTTGACCATCGCTAGTTTGTCTGTGTCCAGTGTTAATTGTAGTCTATGGTTGATACATCTCAAAAATGAAAGCATAAATAAAGTTAGGTCAAAAAGAAATAATCCAAGGCCGTGAGAATCATTAGAAGAAAAGTCGGGAATCTTATCGTTGATTGTCATCGAATCAAAATATCTTGTATTACCGGCATTACTATAAATGTGATTCATGATTATATTCCTGGATTTATAGTTCTAGACTACATATCTCCCTTGGACTAAGTATTATTAAGTTGATGTTTACGGTCAAGTAAAGTGACACTACAGAATTTATTTATTTTTTGGTTAGAATATTATAGTATGTGAGTATGAATTGTTATGTTACAAAACATAACCATAATATAAATACAAGTGCAGGTTTCAACTCCACCGCCGTGGTCGTCGTGTTGCAGGTCGCTCAGCCCCAGCTCGGCGCTGGTGCAGCGAACGATAGACGTGCACTATGCCAACAGAAAACGTTCAAATTCTCTTAAATGGATCGCTGTAAACACCGTCTTCCTCATATTGTTTGTATACGATTTGTAAGTAAGAGTTCATGTTAAAAAATTGCTTCATTTCATTATCAACCCATTAATGTCCTACTACTGGTCTCCTGTCAGAATGAGAAGGGTTAGGCCATAGTCCACCATGCTGGCCAAGTGCGGATTGATCCACTTCGCACTCCTTTCGGAACTTTACAGAAAACTCTCAGATGTATAGGTTTCTTCACGATGTTTTCCTTGGCACATAACTTTGCGTGTAAAGTGTATGTGGGGTTTGAACCCCGGACCCCTAGTGTGAGAGACTGGAGTTTAACTAACACAAACAATTACTTATTTGAATATTATGTTTGTAACAATAGCTTATAACATTTTTACACATTACATATATTTTCTCGTAAGCCAGATGTGGCCAGGAGTATTTAAACCATTAACACATTGACTGCGGCAAACACACCTGTCTTGTGTTACTGTCTGCACCACCCATATGGATCACACGCATATGTACGGCCTGAAACTCGCCTGTTGTGTTATACACTGCATGGGTGGATCGTTTCGAATATTAGCACCACAGTCAATGTGTTAAAAAAAGTAACAGGAACCGACTATAATATTTGAAAAAATATCAAAGTTTTGCAATATTCATATCCATTTCTTTCTTATAGCAGTAGTGTAAGTAGGATTATGGTTTAAAACAATGTGCCATGGTGCATATGGATAACTTGAAACATGCCGAGGACCAAGAGCCTTGTCTATGACAACTACCTCTCCAAACAAATTTATTAGTATTTCTGCTTCATTTGGATTTGTCTATGATCTATAGAGGGCTTAGCATCAGGGGGGACCATGCATCCATTTGGAAAGTACAAGAACAAAAAAAAATATTTGAGTGTCCTGTGTTTTCATATGGAAGCACTATAGTTGCATGTATTTGTTTTTGCCTCGTAACATCAATGCAACTTGACCTCAGGCATATGTATGAGTATTTACTCGTCAGAAATAATAGCATTGCATGTGAAACAATTTCTTGTAGCCCGTTTATACTGTTTGTGGTCAAATTAAGTGTCAATGCATGTAGCATTAAAGCACCATTTAACTTCAGCAACTTACCACTTACATACCTGCTGAATGCTCTTTTGTTATATTAATATAATTTTGCAGCTTATAAAAATCACATTTTTTTCAGGATGTTATTTTTTGCATTTTGTCCTTGTGAAGCTGATGAATTTGAACATGGGATATATCCCATAAAATAGCACCACTTATGCCATAAAAAATTTTTTTTGGAATAGAATTTCTTGGTTTCACTGGAAGAGTTAAGAAATGGCGGATATATGTGGTAGAATTATAGCTCATCTGGGGAAACACCACTGCCACCCTCACAGTCCGCCGTGAAGCAGTTTTTGTGTTTCTGTTGAAGATGCGGTTGCCGGGCACACTTAATAACTACCTCTCCAACCAAAACACTTACAGCGAGACGACCACCTTAGTTTTCGGAGTATTGACGTATACATAAGACCTTAACGAGAACATTAATTTTGTTTGAGATTAGATGGCTGTCCAGTGTAGTGATCACTTAACATCAGGAGGACAGCACGCTCATTTACTGCTTTCCAAATATAAATAAAAGGTACAAGCCAATGAAAAACAATGTGGTGTTTATTCAGTTTTTGGATACTTAACGTATTTAATGTTGCCGTTGTATATGATTGGTGCCCATAGGCTGGGGCGAGCTTTCAGTATCAAGTGGAGTGCGTTTATCAGATTCCTCCATTTTAAAATGTAGGGAGTAAAATGGTATATCTTGGAACACAGGTGGTGTAAATGCCCGGGATACACGACGGGTATGCACTACGTGGAGCTGTGCGCGGCGGCGGCCTCGGCGGCAGCCCTGGCGCACCACTCTGTCGCCCTGGCGCGCCGCGCGCCGCCGCTGCGCGTGTCCGCCGCACAGCGCCGGTTACTGGGCCTTTCCGCCGCTGACCTGGGTTCTCTCATAAATCTGTTAATTTTATTAAGGACTAAACCAGTATATGTCGCCTCTGTACATTTTTGGATTATAGTGTCTCAACACAAGTAGTCCATCCGTTTCTTAATAAGGCTATACAGACAGGCACGTGAGTTAAAAAATACTAGTTTTTATGGAATCAAAGCATTATTTCTTTTAACCTTAAAAAATATCACTTACTTTATAACAACCGACAAATATTAAACCCTCGTGCAGATTCGTCGTTGATATTATCGGAGCCGAGCGCGAGAGGCGGCGACGGCACCGCCGCCGACCCTCCGCTGTCGCTGGCACGCACGTGGAGCCCAACGCCGCGCGGGGCTCCGCCCCCCTCGCCGCCGTCGCCGCGGGCGCCGCCGTCGCCGCCGGCCGCCGCGCCCGAAGCCGCGCGCGACCTATTCATCGCCGACCGCCGCTCGCTCGCAGACTATCTCAAGTTCAAATCTTCTTTTTTTCCTGATCGATTCTAAATATACTATGTTATTTACCTTGTGCTCGAGACGAATTCGTTGGAGGGTTCCGCTAGTCGCTAACACGGTTCCGGCAGTGTTATCGGAAAGTTTATTTTCGAAGAAATCGAGATATTATTTTTTCCAATCATCTAGGAATAATTATATTTTTTAATCTTTGACATAGTTTATATTTAGATAAAAATGGCAACTCGCCAGGTCAAAGTGCAGGCGAGATCCACGGCCTAAAATCAATAGCGTGTGTAAATGACAAGTAAAACATTAAAGTGCGAGTTAAACTCGTGCACGAGGGTTCTGTGACGTCAAACTAAATATCCGAGTTACGTAATAGGATCCCATCGCTCCTTTCGATACGGAACCTCCAAAAAATATTAATTAGGCACTGTTGAAATATTATGTTATTAAGTGTTTCTTCTAATACACAAGTTCTATAAAGTATAAGTTCAATGAGGAGCCGTGGTCGGTCGCAGGCAGCACGCGGAGCGCGCGCAGCCCGCCGCGCGCCCCGCCTGGCCCGCCGCCGCGCCGGCGCCGCCGCCCGCCTACCAGCTCGCCGCGCTCGACAAAGGTGAGCCGCCCCCGGCGAGTCACACACTTTCCTCTTTTAAGCCACATCAAATTACTGATTTTCAAAAATGTGTTATGTTACAGAGAGCAGTAAATTAGATGAAACTTCCCCACAGGGTTCCCCGCAAGTATGGTGGCGACTGCACCTGGACCCCCAGCGCCTGACGCAGTGGAACTTGAACTTGCGATTGGTCAGTCGGAGCCTCCCTTTTATATATATTTGTTCGATCCGATGGACGAAAGCGTGGAACGATGACGGTTTCTTTGTCGCAGTGGATTCACGTCACGATCTTGGAGCGGCTGGTGCGTGAGGTGCGCGCGGCCGGCGCGGGCGCTGGGGCGGCGGCCGGGGCGGGGGCGGCGCACCCCGCGCTGCTGCCCTTCCTGGACCCGTTCGCCGACCAGCGCTACGTCGTGCAGCGCATCACGGGTAGGCGAACTGCACGTCTTGTTGCTTTTTTGTGTCTCGACACGAGCACGAAATCATTTATAATAGCCATATCGTTTTCCGTTCAGAGCTCGCTCAAGGAGGATGCCTCAGCAACTACAAGTGGAACGGCGGCGGCTCGGACTGGGACGAGAGCAAGCCCACCGACGCAGAGATCGTGCTGCACCTCCTGGCCACGTATCTCGACGGACAGGTTGGTCACCGTCGTATGTGTCGTGTTACGCGAGGGGATATCTTTATCAGGGAACGAACGCCTCGTTGGTGTCGGCGATTATTATATAGATCATCCCCATCTTTACATAATATAGTAAATCTGTAAGCGGTGGGAAGTCGTACATGGAATGCGTTTGTGCTTGCTGCATGCAGAGGGTGTTGTAATAGAATGATATTGAAAATTTTAGTGCTGATTTTCATTGAACTATACCAACTATATTACATCCAAAAGACAGCACCCATGCGTGGCGGTCATTAAAAAGATCACCTATCGAACGCACATACTACTTAATATTACATATATTTCACACGAAGCGACTCTGCAGTTAGCTAGTATGGAAAATAGAACTGACCTAATGCATAATGAACGTTAACTCTTCAAAGTAAATAATTACTTTAGATCACAGGATCTATCACAGAATTCGTACGGTCGTTCAGAATTAAACTGATTCCTGGTGCGATCAGATGCCGCAGACCGGCAACCCGCGGCCCTTCAGCTCGCAGTACCTGAGCGCGGCGCCGGCGCCGCCGCGCGCGCTCGCGCTGCACCGCGTGTCGCTGCGCCCGCCGCACTTCGCGCTGGCGCTGGCCGGCGAGACGCTGGAGGTGGCGCGCGGCCGCAACAACCTGCTGCACTCGCTGCTGTTGCTGCTGGCCGCCGCCGCGCGCCGCGACCCGCCCGCGCTCGCGCGCACTCACCTCGGGCCCGCCGGCCTCAACATGCTCTGGATCATCGGTCGGTGACCGCGGGAGCAATAAGTCACACCTCTATTGTAATTGAATAATAAAATATCCCGAATTATGTAAATATTTTTTATTTTTTTGTTATATTAAATACACTTATGGTTAGGCTACTAATATAGATCGTATTCAGTATCCATCACCGCCCAGACCTCGAGCCGCGAACACGAGACGACCGACCGTTTCCATTGTATTCAAACGACGAACGCGATGCCAAAATATAGAGAGAATAGATCTAATTTTAATTAAAATGAATTTTTTATTAGAATTAATAATGGAATCAAATACTAAAATATGATTATTTCATCATGAAACTGAGTCTGAGCATATAGGTCGGTCGTCGTAAAGATCGCGCGCGTCTCGCACTTGTTGACGGAGCGCAGAGTGGAGGGCGTCGATGAATATCGGCAGCGTAGGCTCGCCGCGCGTGTGCAGCGCGCGCGCCAGGAAGGGCAGGCGGCGCAGCGCACGGCCCGACGAGCCCGCCGCCGCGGCCGCGCGCGCCGCCGCCCACAGCCGCAAGCTGGCGCGCGAGCCCTCCGTTTCCACAAAGCGCGCCGCCTCCAGCACGCGCAGGGCGAACAACTGTTCTCGCGGCGCCACCACCCCGCGCGCCATCAGCTCGCCGCAGCAACCGCGCAGTATCTCGTACGCAGCACGCTCTGACGGCGGACCCACTAATCTCTTGATGTCCGCGCGATCCACGAATGCGACGTCGATCGCTCCTGTCACGTTGGAGGTCGTCAGGACGAGAGCGTTCGGATGGCGCTTGAGGCGGTCGAGCTGCGTGAGGATTGCATTGACGGCTCGAATGGAATCTGAAGGCTCGAGGCCCGCGAGTGCGGCGCGGCGCGCATGCGCGAGCGACTCCACTTCGTCGACTAAAACGCACGCGAGCAGCCGTCTGTCGTCTACGATCTCACGGATTCGTTCGAACAGCTTTGCGACTAATTTGCCACTCTCGGAAAACCACTTAGAAAACAGACCATGCGCATTTATTTCTAGCAAGCGCGCACGTGGAAAACGGTCACCGAGTCGCACTGCTAACTTTTGAGCGAGCGCGCGACAGAGACTAGTTTTACCCGTACCAGGAGGACCATGCAGTAAAACCACACGATTCCAACCTATCACATTGGGATCTACACGACGATCGGCAAATTCAAACGCAGTCTCGACAAATCGTAGAGTTTCCTCTTTCAATTTGGAATCATACACTAGGCTCTCCCAAAGCCCGTGAAACTCTTCGGCCGGCAGTGCCCATACGTCCGCCACCGCCAGTTCCTCGCCCGACGAGTTGTCAGTCATGGTATCTGTCTCGGCGCCGAACGCATCCAGAATGTACACGTGAAAGATGAGCTCACACTCTGTCGTAACAACTTCAGAATCATGCTCCACGTCGCAGAATGTAATAGAATGTACATTATCTCGGAGTTCTAAATTTTCTTCAAGATCACTATTACTTAAAACAGCTCCTGGAGTTAATGTAGCGAAGTTTGATAAATATGAATGGACTATTTCTTTTATATATTCTTTGCTTGCACGGCTTTGTCTTTTTTGCACAACTTCTATATGCAGCGGTATAGTCATTATATTTTTTCAATTGGTTACAATAAAACAATGATCTCAATATTTCAAATACCATATAACAAAACTTCGTCGATTGACAGTTCAACTTCGAATTGAAATTTAACTGCCAAACAACTTTAAATCGTAAATATATATCTAACGGCCTTAGATTCCCTCTTTTCAGCGCAACTGTCATATGATTCATACATTTAATATTGAAAGAATTAAGGGTATAAAAAAAAAATAAAGTAGCTGTTGGTTTTATAATACAATATTTATGATGCCAATGATTTCATTTTATGATATTGGCGAAATACAATTTAAAAAATATGGAATTATATAGGA
>DWKL01004671.1:0-10421 GCA_018249415.1 Phareas burnsi
ATTAAATCACAAATAAATATCTACACTAGTTCCGAAAAGGCAGTTATTAAAGTCACAAATAAATATCGATGCTACTTCAGAAAAAGGCGGTTATTAAATCACAAATAAATATCTACACTAGTTCCGAAAAGGCAGTTATTAAAGTCACAAATAAATATCGATGCTACTTCAGAAAAAGGCGGTTATTAAATCACAAATATATATCTACACTAGTTCAGAAAAGGCAGTTATTAAAATCGCAAATAAACACAATTTTACTTACACGTGACCGATCGGTAGAAATGTTTCCGGGAAAAAATGTATCAAAGAGCAAAATAAGCCTTCGGCGAAATGGCCGCAAATTTGAGATAACCGGTCAGCGGTTCGATCTCATCAATCATTAGGGCGAAGGGATGGATGTGGCTACGAGATTGCGGGCTTGACGTATCAATTTATAAGACAAAGAATGAACCGTCAGTCTTCGAAGGGATTAACGTTAAACATTCACAAGTTGGACAATATAAAGTTATTACATATTTTGCAAATTAATTGCACTATTGCTTTAACGGTGAAGGAACAATCGTAAGGTAACCTATACAACTGAGTTCTTTTAAAGTTCTCGGAGGTGTGTGAAGTCTACCAATCCGCACTTGGCCAGCTTGGTAGATCATGGCCTAACCCTTCTTATTCTGAGAAGAAACCCGTGTTCTGCAGTGGGACATTAATGAATTGATGATGATGTTGATGATGATGATATTTTTTATTTGTATTGAGACTGCCACGATTCTTCAATAACGTCGAATCTGTTTATCCATCAGTCTAAAAATCCACAGATTGACTGGACATAGGCGTCTCGTGCACTCTAAATGCAAGTTCTATTCGCTGTATTTTCAGGTTTATGGATTGTAGAACTACAATTCCTCTGGATACTACCTCCTCCCTGACAATCCGTCGTGAAGCAATACTTGTGTTTCGGATGGAGAGATTGTCGGTATATTTACGGAGCGACCATCGTAGTCCTCAGGAGTAGTAACGTACGATCTCAGATAAGACTTCAGTGCTGTTTGAGGTTAAATATGGGTGGACTGCAGTGACCAAAATATCAAGTGGCATTCAAGCTCGTTTGCTGCTCTTATAACATAAAAAAAGGTTATCGAACATCATTGTTGGCTTACCCACTTTTTGCCGTTATTTAAACGTGGTCGTCACTGATATCTTCCCGAATATTTATGAATCCGAGCTATGTTTTTTTTCGCTTCGCTCATGTAATTCTGTCCTATTTATCTATGCAAATCCCAACCAACCACGCTCGCGTAAAACCATTTGAAATTCAGAGAAAAAAAAATTACAATACCATAATAACACAATGCTCATTTGTACATATCCACAGACTTATTTTGGGATCGGTAAGATGATATAAATTTTCATGTACCCCCGGGGGCACCCCCCCCCCTCTCCCCTTATGACAGCGGTAAACACTACTAGACTTATATCATAGGTGCAATGGACATAAAAACTGGGGTATTAGCCACACCACCAGCAGTCACCACCACCGGTATGGTGGGTCATCATCTTACTGTATTCTGGTTTGAAGGGTGTGGTGCGGTGGTGAGGAGAAGACAATTAGTCGAGGCATTCCAACTTAGTCCTCAGGCCAATCTCAGATGTGATGACTGATCAATTTGATGTTCATTACTGATGTCCCAGTTGATGTTGATTATAAATGTGATATTGACTTCCATCTTTTTGGTGTCAGACGTGTGTATGACAGAGTCACCACTCTCCATTAGGTGGACCGCATGCTCGTTTGGTACTTCAATGCATAAAAAGGTATATTTTCTAAGCTTAATTTCGGAGATATTTTTTTTATACTTTTTTAACTTCGATTACAATTACGACACTTGGTCACGATTTAAGGATAAGACAAAGTTAAATCGAAATATAACGATTTTTAAATATCGTTTCAGATTTATATACCAACTTTATATGTTGAGATATTTCGGATAAAATACCCCACAGTCATTAGCCTACCCTAAGGGTTGACGGATGTATTCTCGGACCAGATTACGACCCTCCCTCGACGTATCAATTTATAAGACAAAGAATGAACCGTCAGTCTTCCGGATTAACGTTAAACATTCAGTCGCATAGGATTTATTGACGACGTATCGTGATCGCTTCGAATTCCTTGCTCCCTAACAGAGAGCTGCCGTTCCCGCTACGTCATTATTTCGACGCGCTTAATATTTCCCGCGACAAAAATTGGATAGCAATAACAAATCAAATTCATTAATTTAAATATCCAATTCGACAAAATGCCCGATAACTTTTAGCGGACATAAAATGGATTACAAAAAATGTCGAAATTTTCCAATAATATTTTTTGCGAAGTGTTATTAATTAAATTTGTTTACAGTTCGTTAACATTCACCGTTGTTATTATTGTTGCATCGCATACGAAATATGGAATTTCTCGTTTTATTTACACGTTGGAAATTGTATGAATTAAATATGGCTAAACGATAGGAGCTGCAGACACGGACGAATTATTCTTTTGTCTACAAAAAAATAAAAAAATAATATACGTGGTAGAGCTATAATTCAACCGGGGAAATACTACAGCCGGCTTCTTAATCCGCTGAAGCAGATCTTTTTTTCGGTTGGAGAGGCGTGGTTGTTGCTTAGTTACAAGCAATCTTTTCAAGTATATGGGACATACGACTCGTCTGGGGTGATACCACTGCCGCCCTTATGACCCGCTGAAGCAATTCTTGTGTTTCGGTTGGAGAAGCGTGGTTGTCAATTATACAAACGAGACAAACATCTGTCCTGTAACGCACCTACGACCTCAAATATAATTTTGCTAAAAAATTAAATCGTTTCTTTTTTCGCTAAACATAAAATATAATACATATTTTGACGCTACATTTAATTCCGTTAAGGGTGGGATTGGAGAAATCCCTTCATTGCAGAGTTTAATGTCACGGAAGAAGTTGCTGTCTAAAATATCATTTAAGCTTCAATGGTGATATTAGAAAGTAATATAAAAGATCTTCACGACCTATATCCTTCTCGTTCTATGAAGAAACACGTGCCTAGAAGTGGGATAGGTTTATAAACATAGATCTTGTATAATTGTACCATCATTATTAATCCATTACCGTCCCACTGCTGGGCATAGGTTTTCTCTCATAATCAGACGGGGTAGGCCGTAGTGCGCCACGCTAAGTGCGAATTGGTAGATATCACACACTTTCGAGAACTATACAGAGAACTCTTAGATGTTAGTTTCCTTACGATGTTTTCCGTGCCCGTTAATTAATTAGGAAATATCATTTTAAATGATATTAAATGATTAATTATTATTCTGTGTTTAAAGAGTAGCAAACAAGCGTAATGGCCACCTGGTATTCACTGCAGCCCGACACCCATATGTGACCTCAAACAAAACTGAAGTTCTGTCTGAGGTCGTACGTAGATGCGTCACTTTTTCTAAGAACTAAGATGGTCGCCCCGCTTTAAATGTACCCGGCAACCGCACTTCTCCAAGGGAATCACAAAGATTGCTTCACAGCGGATGTCACGGGCAACGGTGGTACTTCCCCGGACGAACTGTAGTTCTACCACCTCTCACTATAGTTCTACCAACTATCAAACTTCTAAACATTCCGTTCATTGTTTTACATAAAACGGCTTACACTCTACAAATGAAGTAGGTACAAGAGTTGGCTGAACACATAACTAGCTAAATATCTTCTCCACGGAAGACCGTAATTTAAAAAAAGCTGTCAGTTAAAGAAAATCCGACGTCAACCGTGAGACTCTGTCCAATTAATAGACTGCGAAATCAGGAAAATCGGGCAAGCTTTAGGGAAAGAAACGAGTGACGTAAATGTTTGAGTGTATGCTTGTTTATATATATCACTAAATGGCTATATTTCACCACCACATAGGGCGAGTGCAGATTGGTAGATTTCACATACCCTCGAGAACTTGATAGAGTACTCTCAGATGAATATATTTCTTCAAAATTAGGAAGTGATAATTATTTTCTGTTACGCACATAATTTCGAAAAATGAGTGATGCATACAGAATTCGTACCCCGGACTCCCAGCGTCACAGACCGGAATTTTAACAAGTAGCTACCATTGCTCTATCTGGTTACAGATGCCCTATCAGCTCTATCCTTACTATATTTGTTTGTACTACATACGTAAAAAGTAATGCACATTGAGAATAACACATTTTAAATCAACAGTTAAATGTTTGCTATATTTTAAGATTGATTGAAATTAAAAATACAAAAATAAGTTTAAATAATCATTTCACAAATTAAAAATACAAATTTAATATAACAGTTTCCATAGCTGAATCGATTGAATAATATCGCGTTGTATCATCATTGGCGGGTTGAACCGCTTGGGTATCAAACGCTTATGCTGCGTCGTACATCACTTGTCGATAGATCGCCCGGACACTGGCGAGATTAATAGATTTGCTCGAGAATATTTGAGAAAAGTATAATTCAAATCTTTTTTATGTTTTTGCATCGTTCAAATAATTATATATTAAGCTTATATATACACTACGGAAATGGATGTTTTAAAAATACAGAATATAGACATGTATATAATATAGATATAGAGAATATAGAAAGATAGATTTATATGTATTTTGTAGGTTTGAGTGTGTTCATGTCGCTCACAACATATGGAATCATTTTTACTCCAGTATAAGTAAAGTTATTTATTAATATTCAATTTGTGAATTTAGTGGATTTAGCGAAATTGCTTTTAAGCCTTTTTGTATCGACTTTAGCTAGTTTAACTGCATTGATATCAACTGCTTAGACGCATATATCATCCATTCATGAAACGCGCTGTCACTACGCCTATGCATTTTCATGAGATTCCCAGAACAGATTTATTTGTAAAAACGGTGAATTTAGATAGATTGTTTTAAAACTTTATATCAGTCTTGACAAGTTAAACCGTTCGATATCAAATGCTTAAACTGGGTCCATACATCACTCGTAGTTGGGTCGTGTAGACACAATCAAAAGTGATAGATTTTTTTTTAAATTTTGACGACGTGTGTATTTGATGTGATGGTGAATTTAGCAAAATTGTTTTGAAGTGTTGTTGTATAAGCCTTAATGAGTTGAATCTCGTTGTTATCAATTGCTTAAGTGAGTCATACATCACTCTTCAGTAAATCGCGTGGACACAGATTATAGATTTGCGCTAGATTTTCTTAATGGACCCATTTGTAAAGCAGTAAATTTAGCAAAATATGTTAAGCCTTGTATCATCCTTGACTAGCTATCAAATACTAAGGCAAGGCCAACAATAGTGATAGATCTATACGAGATTTCTTTAAAGATTGTTTTAAATCTAGTTGGTTTTGTATCAGCTCTGACGAGATTAACATTCAACCTCATCGGTATCAATTGCTTAGGCCAGGTCGTACATCACTCGTTGATAGGTCCTGTCGATGCAGCAAGAGTAATAGATTTGGACAAGATTGCGATGATGGATCTATTTGTAAAAATGGTAACTACAGCAAAATTGATTTTTAGATCATATATGTTGTATGGTAAAGCTATTATTTTAAATTTGATTTCACTATATTTAGAAATGAGAAGGATAAAATCATTATCGAATAAAATCATTAAAATAATCTTCCATCACATTCCTAGTCCTTTATTTATATTTTAATTTCATTAATAAATTCATGCGTCACAATTATTATAATTACTAGTTCACCTATTATATGAATTTAGTTTTCCATTACCGAGTTTAACATAAAATAATTAATAATCTTGATATTCCTGCAATAATTTATATAATATTTTAATTTCTTTAATAAATTAATGCGTAACAATTATTATAATTACTAGTTCACCTATTATATGAATTTAGTTTTCCTTTTGAAATGTTTCTTTTTAAAATGTTTACCATAAGTTTAATTAAATGATATCTTTTTTTGTTGTCAAATCTCGTCCTGAATACTTTTCAACAAACAACCATTTTGTTGGCTGACAATGTTAGACAATTCAGTTCCCTAATTGTGTGTTATCAGTGAGATTGCCCATAAAATATTGTTTCGGAACTCTCATCGCTTCGGCTTGTGGTTTTCATCTACCAACTTAGTTATACAAGCTCAACTCATAAACAGTTCTAACGATATTACCTATGCCGCACATAGTTTGCGCAAACTGGTAGTATTTAAAACTCCTTTCGACCGGCGCTAGCAAAGTTTGACCAGCATTTGGTTGAATTTCCAACTACCTCATAACTTAGTGCACCAACTTCCTCTAAGGGTATGGCTAGCAAATAATCGTGAATAGACTTCTTTATGTATTTGCATGAGATGAATATCGTACTTCTTCCAGCTCTTATGGAGAATAATATTTTAGAGATTTTAAAAATAGCTCTCTTTATAAATATTTCAATATTGCGTTTTCGTCCAGTACTCATACCGTTACATCATATATGCTTTATTGATAGACTTTTTTGCAATATATTGACAAGGGACTTTTTTCGTTACCTTTTATTTTAAAGGGTAACGCAAAGTTGTCGTGTTTACCTAATTCCTATAAGGGGTTGGCGCCAAACGAGGTGTAAATAGGTCGTTAACTTAAATTAATGTTTTGTATTTAAGTCCATTCAATTTTAAGATTCTCCTTGATCAGCTTTTATTCAGCCCCATTGAATGCTTCAAGTGCCGCCGGGAGGCTTAAGTCCTCAAACAATTTCTCTTTTATTGCTGTGTGATTATTATGTTTAAGAATTTCGGCTTTTTATATTTGGCTCGTTTTTTCCGTGAACGTTAATTATTTGTTCAAAACTCTAATAAAAAAAAAATCCTACGCATTATACTGTTAAATTACTCGCACTTTTACAATTAAAGTTTGTAACCATATTCATTTTATTATTATTTTGGCTAAAATCCTTTTTATGCCCCGCTGGGCAAAGATCTCTTTTCACAACTAGAGATGGTCTGGCGCATTCTCCACATAGGTGTTCTAATGCGGATTGGCGAAGCAACGGGTTAGTCGCCAACCCATATCAGATTTTTTCAAGCCGCAAGGCTTCTGAGGAGGTCAAACAACTGCTATCCAATGATAACAACTAACAAATGATAACAGGATATTTATTTATGTAGTAAATAAACTACCTTCTCATTCCTAATTTACATATCTCTTGTGAACTAGCACTCCCACGTCACGACCGAATACATTTCTAATTTTAATGCTTAGCGCCAGTTCCGCTTGATTTTCCATTTGAAATATTATGGCTAGTGAGCTGGCTTTCGAACACTAAAACTGCACACCGGATGAGTAATGTGTGGCGCAACATTTCCCTTGGGAACATGAAATTGTTCTACGGGAAACGAATAACTAGTGGGATGTTAAGCGATCGAATGGCCATCCACATGCAAAAGTCATATTTTGATAGAAAAAAAATGTATGCTTGAAGAGATTTTGTTTTGTTTAAGGTTGCACGTGGGTGTCCATGGGGTGTAGAGAAGTTCATTTGCCAACTTCTCTACAGCCCATGGACACCCACGTGCAACCTTAAACAAAACTAAAGTTCTATCTGACGTTATGCGTTGATGCATCACTACTCCTGAGGACTGAGATGGTCGTCTCGTTGTAAGTGTACCCGGCAACTGCATCTCTTCATATGAGACACAAAAAATGCTTCACGGCGGATTATGAGAGCGATGGCGGTCTCCGAACGAACTATAGTTATATTTATCTTAAGTGTATGTAAGAAAGTGTGTGAACGATCTTCATTTATGTTAACCTCAAACTAATCGAGGAAGATAGTGATTTTTTGTTGCGATGAATTCATATGTTAATAGTCACTTATGAAAGCGGTGGTTTAAGAGGTGGTAAAACTACAGTTCGTTCGGGGAAGTACCACTGCCGCCGTCATAATCCGCCCTGAAACAGTTTTTGTGTTTATGTTGGAGAGGTACGGTTACCTGGCACACCTATAGCGAGGCGTTCACCTTAGTCCTCAGGAGTAGTGACGAATCTAGTACGACCTCAAATAGGACGTCAGTTTTCGTTGAGGTTAAATATAGAAAGGGCTGCAGTGACCACTTAACATCAGGTGGCCTGCACGCCCGTGTGCCACTCTTCGAATATAGAAAAAAAAAAAACCTTCCGCGGTTATGTTGCAGCGGCATTGTTCACGCTTTTGTATTCTGAATAGAATGGTAACGTTTAGGCATTACTTATGTAACATTTCGATTTAGTCGTTGTGGGTATTCAAATGTTTGTGATTGTCACTTATATTCTTGACGCCTTGAATGCAATAACGCATTCAAAGAACACTTGTAGAAACATTGACACTAATAAATCTTGTATACAAAACCTTCCTACAGTTTGTAACAGAGAAAAAAGCAGGTTAGTAAAAATCTCAATTAGACTCTTTTATACTATGCGCTGGTTAAATTATAGATGACGTTTTCGCCATTCATAGCCCCATATTACTCTGCAACATCAGTGGAATGGACACCTATAAAGATAACTACACATTTAAACCTAGAACAGAAATTGAAATTCATTATTATATGTGTGCTTCATGTGGGATCGAACCCAGTACTAAATGGATATGGTGACCAATGCGCCACGCGGATGGCCAAATTAATTATTTTATGTTAGTATTTGTTTATTGTATGTTATTGAAGTTTGTTATATATGTATTGTATGTTAGTATTTATGTGAGAAGAGTAGCAAACGAGCCTACAGACCACCTCATGTAAAATGGTTACTGCATCGTGGACACGCACATCTATCCTCAAATAGAGCTGAAGTCTTATCTGTGGTCTTATGTTGATTCATTACTATGATTGAGAACCAAAATGGTTATCTCGCTTTTAAATGTACCCCAAAACCACACCCCTCTAGCTGAAACACAAGAATTGTCATTCGACGGATTGTGAGGGCGACGGTGGTACCTCTCCAGATGAAGTATAGTTTTACCACCTTCATCTGGAGAGGTACCTTATAAATTTACTCATTTTAAAACTTTGGCTCGAGTAACAATTTATTGAATCCCTTTAGCGAGAATCGTTTATCGCGTGTCGTTTTGACGTCTGCTGTCAAACCTGTCGGTTAGATCGGTATCCGATACGCTGTAATATTGGAATGATTTTCGCGGTCGTATTCAGCTCTTGTTGTTACTATTGTACGTGGTTACAATGGTTATTATGCTAATTGCTCTCCCGATATGACTTTAAAACGTTCTGAAACAATCAATGAATTGCATTGAAATAATGAATTCTAAAATTATTGTCTATTGTACATATATATACTTATTTTACCTGGTTTTATTCAGCTGCGGTCGATTTGGTATCTCACAGGGGTGTATCTGTTAGATTATTTAATACATTTTTTGTTAATAAATAATGAACATTAACAAGATTCGATAAATCTTTATTATGGGAAATACGATATTCAAGAGAAGATAACGAAATAGATCTTCAACTTCAATTACTACGATCATCCGCTGGAGTCGCTTGATCGATACCACCTCAATACCTCCCGAGCTCCAATTGAAAGCTGAGTAAATATTCTTGAGATTTCAATTAGACGTCAATCGAATCTTGCATTCTGAATGGTATTAATTAATTCATTTGCACACCCCAAAACGGCTTTGGTCCTTACGCCATTTCGGTAGGAACACCCCAATTTGCACATTCCGTTCAATTGCACACAAACTTTCACGTAACGTTTGCTCAGCCAACCCCGTTGTTATTGCAAGGGAACTGTCGAGACAGAAAATCATATGTGGACCATCAGCTGAATATGCATTAGTACGTACTGTTCAAACTTCCCGAATTAGTTGCCCAAGTCTGATCAATTTCACCATTTAACGTTGTAATTTGTGAACTAATAGATGCATTGCTACTTCCACTTCTAGTTTGTTCCGTACGGTAGGATCAAGTCCTTGCTATTCGATGGGAATTAACCGTTTTGCGGCGAACGATATGAATTTAATTAATAATCACAACGTGTAATATTAATTACGTGAACCACCTCAAATATTTACGACGTTAATATCGCAAATGTTTATTTTTTTTTTTGACGACAATAATTTCATACAGACGCAATAATTAAGAAAATATATTAAAATTAACAACATTCAAGGGCTCCCCTCGTTTGAATGGAATCATCATGAAAAATAATAACAAAATTACCAAAATATAGTGTGACTTAATATTGCTACAAAGCGTGCGGATTTTTTCTCCCACGTGCACTAACAGTGCCATCTGGAATTGACGCTGGATTCTTCGTCACTAATAGATAGACATGAAATTGGCGCAAAAATGGGCTATTTGAATTTATGTTCGTTTTGTAAATCGATCTTTTTATTGCAACGAATTATTCACACTTGGGAAGCTGACGGAATAGTTTCGAATATCC
>DWKL01004672.1:0-10420 GCA_018249415.1 Phareas burnsi
TTTCTCCCCGCCACCGCAGTTTCGCCGTGACCACGGCCCATGCAACTGGGCTGAAATATAGGCAATTCAAAAACCGCTTCATGAGTACCGTCTGCAATCTTAGCAGTTGGTTCCGGTTGTTTTACACTTTATAATATAATATCGTTAAACCTTTTCAAGTATTTGGGCACTTTTAAACTGAGTGTTCAAAATCGGATTGAACTTATACTCCTCATTTTACATATGAAACGGGACATCAATGGGATATATAATATTGCTATCCAGACATGCAACTGGCCAATATTTATGCTGCACTAGAATTATTTTTGTCGATCGTGGACACACATGACACGCGAAGTACAATAACATCCAAATGTAGAAGACAAATCTAACTTCATTATTTAGAAGTCTATCCGGGCGGAGATCGAACCTGGTAATCTCTATAGATTAGGCTAACTAATGAACACGGGTTTTGGTACAATAAAATTTTGTTGAGATAATTTTAAAATTAATTATAATTTCAGAACAATCCGTTCCAAGATAGACTTTTCCGAGTTTTTTCGTCTAAGAACGATGACTGTTTTTCGTTTGAGGATCTTATAGACTTGTGTTCTGCTATGAGCGCCGATTGTCCATCGGACGTAAAAGCAGAGTGGGCTTTCAAAATTTTTGGTAAGAAATATTTAATCTTATAACAACCTAATATAGACGTATCAATAAAGAAAAAAAAATGTAATACACAATTAAACGGAATTATATACATACTTAATAATTATTTAAATAAAAAAATTCAAAGGGTAAATTAAAAAAAAGACAACACTAAAACTACCTAAACCTACCTGCTCGACTCATACAAGTAGTTGGGCACTTACAATTACTTTACACTTACAATTATTTTTACCAATATTCAGATAAAAATACAGTAACTTTATGCTTATCAATCAATATATTTATCGATATCGATTTATTAAAGCATTTTTTAACACATCTCGCATGTCACCAGAGTCCAATGTTCTACAAAATACCTATAGTAATATGCGTCACGGAAGTATCACAGACATAAATTGAGTATGATAATAACTTAATCTCCGTAAAGATTTCATAGACGTATGAAGTCTACCAATCCGTACTTGACCAGCATGGTGGACTATTCCTACTCAGAATGAGTAGGATTCTGAGAGGTCACCCGAACTCAGCATGAGATAGTAATAGATTGGTGATGATGATGATGCCATATTTAGACATTACTATTGTTTATAACCAATTCTATCTTCTCCTACAGATTTAGATGATGACAACCAAATATCAGAAAGGGACATAAGCGAAATATTAGACCGCCTTACATGGGATACTAATAATCAGGCCAATTTCCTTGACAAAGCAGCAAAAGAGCAAATCGCTAAAGTTGTATGTAAAACTATTTCTAACTTACTTAAAAAGTCAAAATGTTATTTTATTTCCTTTATTGGGTTGCGAGTACAATGCCATACACAAATGAAAGGGGAGCTAGAATATACAATAAACGCATAAAAGTAAATCCGCGACACTACATTGCACAGTGGCGCAACGATCATTGTCACAAATATGTCGTCGTTTATTTTTGTTTACTTTCAATTGAATTTAAAGTCTGATTTCATTTCAACACCAATCCTTATCAGGTTACGTTAGGTTTGCCCCAGTTATGAGGAGACCCGTGCGTAGCAGTGGAACACAAATAGGTTTTAGCCTTCTTTCGTTTATAAGAAATAATTCCTAATAAGTGAATTCTTAAGGTAAATAAGTTTAATAATTTTGGTCCTAATGTCAACGTATATTTTCAGATTCTACAAGAGATTAATTTAGACAATAGCGGTAGCATCAGTGTAAGTGAATTCAAATTAATAATGACAAGACTTCCAGAGTTTCAAACGGCTTTTTATTTCAGATTATAATTATTGATATTATTCGATTGCGAATGTATGAAATTATCAAACATGTTTATGTACGTTGTATAAGATGGACGAAGACATATTTAGACCATGAAGGTACTTTTATTTATCCATGGCGAGAAGACTTAAGGTGATGTTTCAAGATGCGATATACTTTGAATAGTAGGATACTGGGAGTTGCTAAAATGTAATATTCTAATTGCTAAATATATTAAAAATATGCATATTATATCAATGATTTTTATTTTCATCCACTCATAAAAAAAAATTATACATTAACGTATATAAAATATACATATATACTTATAAATATATAAAACATCACACATCCACTCATTCATCTATACGAGTTCATAAGCCCCTACACGAGACCAAACTTTTATCAGCAGACAAGTTTCCAAGTTTTAGAATATAGAAATTAGTTAAAATTTGTTTTTACTTCGCCTTGTGAATATATTTCAGATATTGGATGAAAGTATATTTTATCGTTTCCCAAACAATTCAGCTGATTTGTATTTTCGGAGGTACGAACTTCTGTCTTTCTTAAAGTTGAACGTAACGTTACGTAGCTATTAAATAAATACAGGATTTTGTATTAAAATAATTTTATTTTCAAATTCAATCTGTATAATACTGAAATTTATCTGACGAAGACTTTGCAGGCAGGCTTGTTGAATCTGCCTGCGAGGGTGCGCTCCGGCAGTGCGGGTAACACGCTCGTACGTCCAGTATAACTTGGCAACACTACGGGTTGCTTATACTTCACGTGGTACATTGGGAATCCCAGGTAGGTTCTAAAATCAGGGTAATAGCCTAATATTATAATGGCAATTAAATAGTAATTTTATAACTAGGAGTGTCTTAGAGAGCACCATAGTACGACACTATCTTAATATTTTTGACGTCCTGTGATGTCAGTTTCACAGATATTGACAGATTCATAGATTATATATTACGGTAGAACGTAACAATGTAACATGAGAAATGGATATTTTATAGTAGTCAGGGATCGTTGTTATGTGTACATGGATCGTGCGGCCGTTTGCTATGTACATAACTACCTACCAGGCTTTTGGCTGCAGAAAATTTATTTGATACGCTTCGTGTGCCTATGTATCATCATAATAGGTTAATCGCGATAATGTATTTGGTTTTGTTTTATAAATTACTATGAAAACCACCCAGTATGTTAATGGGTTTCTGTTACTAACAGGTCGAAACTCTGCTTTCGCCCTCAGGTCCGCTGCGTTTCAAAACCCAAATACTCATTTTTGGATTTTTTCAATTATGTTTGTGTTACAAATTATCACTTGCTTTAACGATGAAGTAAAAAATTGTCAGGAAGGAAAACCTATATGCCCGACTCATCCCCATAATTTTCTCATATGTGTATGCGCGCTACTAATACGCAGTTGCCTAGCGTTATGGACTATGATCTGAACACTTCTCAGCTTGAGAGAAGACCCGTGCCCAGTAGGAGAAATTATTAGTTCTTGATAATAAAACAACATAAAAAGTAATATCATGCTAATACATACGGAGTCATATCTGGGGGACATTTCCATAAGTAATCTTGGTCTTTGAAGTAGAGTAATGGATGGTGAGCTTTTGCGTAGCCTCGGTAATAATCCCTAAAACGCTGGCATGCCTGTTATAGTAAATAATATTTAGAACTCACAAGTAAAATATACATTGAAGTATTGAAATTTGTTTTCAGTTACCTACCTCGTAAAACGTTTCAATTTCATCTTGTCTGCCATTATCAACGAACAGAATATCCATATTACTTAAGATTTGCTCCCTTCGAACCCTATTGCATTTTTGTTTGGTTTTAAATTTGGACGTTGACGTACCGTCATCTATATTATAGTAATAATTGTCTATGATGATGATCCAACTCATATAGATAAATAACTTATATAATTTAGATAAATATATTATTCCAGAAAATTATCGCTGAATTTAATAAAGTATTAGAAAATAAATTATTTACAAATTATTTAGATACATTTTCTTGGTTTTTAGGAACCACAGAAACTTCACATTGATATAGAGGTATTTTAATGACCATAAAAAATATTATTTTTATTACACAATATTAAAATGAGAATAAAATATAAAAGCCTCTTTTTTAATTTGTCTTTGCTTAGTTTTCAAAATATTTGAAGTGATTATAATAAGAAAAAAGCAGTGATAGCCTAGTGGTTAAGATTCTGGCCTCTCGCTCTGAGTGGCCGGGGTTTAAACCCCGCACGCACCTCTAATTTTTCGAAGTTATGTGCGTATTAGAAATTAATTATCACTTGCTTTAACGGTGAAGGAAAACATCGTGAGGAAACCTACACATCTGTGAGTTCTTTACAAAGTTCTCGAAGGTGTGTGAAGTCTACCAATCCGCACTTGGCCAGCGTGGTGGACTATGGTCTAACCCTTCTCATTCTGAGATGAGACCTGTGCCCAGCAGTGGGACATTAATGGGTCGATGATTATACTGCGACTTTAACCTAAAAATAAAGTATGGGGTTCACTGTCACCGAATTATAAATACGCACCCTTAAGATTAAGATGGTATATCTCATATTTGTCTCTTGTCTTACCACATTCCATAAACCTTCCATTCAGCCTTTCTTAAATAAAATAAACAGCAGCACGAACTTTACAAAAATGTGGCGATAATGCCGCCACAATCGTGCCACGACGCTTTCTACTCTGTAGTATAGAATTTGGTAATCGCCCTCTGTAATTTTATATTTCACATACAAAACATCGGTTAAATCACACTATAAAAAACAAACGAAATTTTAACAAAACCTGGGGTAGATCGAAGCCTATGCAGGAAGATCTCAACAGTGCAATGGATGGGTGGATCTAATGAAATCACTTTCTGATGGCTGCAAAGTAGAAGGGAAATCTCTGTTTACCAAATAATTGCAAATTAATATAATCTAAAAAATAATATTTTAATAATGTTACTAGTTGATTTATGAGGTAAATGTCAGAATAACATTGTAGGATACAAGCAAATTGTCGTTGAGTAATAAATTTATCTAACAAAAGCTTTGCATGGAGGTTTCTTGTATCGAGCAGCAAGACAGCGATCAGGGAGCTGCGGTATTCCAGATGTGCGACCGGTGTTGTGAGGCAAGATTGCGGGCTGCTTGTATTTAATATGAAATGGCGGGAAACTAAGGTAGTTCCTGAAATATTAGCATAAAATTTAGGATGGATAAACTAAGAAAAATAGCAAATGAAATTAAATTAATATAATTAAACTGCGATATTTACTGAGACATATCTTGAGGACATTGGTACGTGTACTCCGGATCTTTGAAATAAATCAGAGGATGATAACTTTTGGGATATCCTTTGTAATATTCCCGATGCAATTGACAAGCCTAAAAAAAGACTCCATTGTAAACTCAAGAATTTAAAAAAGCTAAGAAAAGTACCTTAAAATTCAAACGATAACTAATAACCGCGTAAAACTTTTCAATTTCTTCTTGTCTTAGCGTGTCCATAAAGAAGATATATTTTACCATTTTTCTTTAATGAACTAAAATCTTTATATGTTCGTTTATATATGTTAAACCTATAAAATGTCACGATAATATGCAATGTCAAAAATTGTCGTAAAAAATAAAAAATATATATATTTATTTCTTTAGCTTCACACTTAAGAACATATACCAACTGCGCCTTTGGTCCATGTCATAATACCTAACTATTACATTCAGAACAGGATAAATTTAGAGAAACAACGCAATAAACACAAAAAAAAATGTTTTTAAATTTTTCATATAAACTTTACTTTTTCTACTATCCATTCAATATCGATTATAGTAATTAGTAGTAGTATTTTTTGATGTTAATACTTTGTTCTTTAATCAATGATATTTGCTTGGTGAGCATTATAAATAGATAATATTTGAATATGAGTATACAAAATGTAAAGTAAATAAAGTATTGTATATTTTAATGTTTTTAATTAAATCGATAATGAAAATCATTCGAATTGCGATTATTGTTTTCGATATTCCGTGATTCGTTGTTCGTGGTCAAAGTCAAACTAAATAAACTACTAGCGCAGTGAGAAACGTCAAAACAAAATTCCCATTTTTGTTTTACAATTTTTATTTAAATAATATCACTGTGTCTTTACGCTTTTATCTAAATTTTATTCTATTATTTATTTCCTAATATCTATGGAGCGTACAGTGTTAAACCAAAAGTAGATCATATCCTAGTCTTTGTTATTTTTGGTGTACTATTTTTGTCCGCTCGTTCTACATTCGGTGCATTGAAATATATTTTGACATGTAAGAAAATAATGTCTTCCTGCACGGTAAGTGTTATAGCCTTAATTACTTATCACATTCTTTTAATTACCTTTATAATAGAAAGATAAATTATAGTCTGATGTATTGCGTAGGAGTGAGACACATTGCATTCCTTGCATTTTATCGTATTCGTGATTACTTCTTCCGCATTTGGTGCTAATTCAAATTTCGAATTTATAATCCAAGCTATACGTTTTTAATTCCTTATCGATATTCTTACTTCGCTTCGATCTATGTTATATGATTTGCAAATAAATATAGAAAAATACTATGTTTATATCTATTACTGCTGTAGATTAACATTATATTATATTTTAGTAACGTTTTGGTATTCATATTTGAGTGAATAAATTAACTATTTCATTTTGCTTGTGACATCATTTTACATTATTGTGTATTTTTTTTTCTCTGTGTAGTAATAAACATCAATTTAAAATTGAAATGTTGTATCCAGTTCAGGCATTACTTTAATCAAAACATAATTGCCTGGTACAATAAAAAATGTTGATCGGCAATAATAATTAGAATTTTCAGAATTTGTATGGAATATGTTTATTATTTGTTTGTAAGGTTGGACTTTTAAGAATATTGATAAAAATACTAAATGTTTTTATCGCAATCTATGGGTACAATGATTTCTCTGCTAGGCTATCAAACAGCCCATAGATGAGGTAACAGAACAGACTCTTATATGAATAGCATAGAAAAAACTATATTTGGGTAAGGCTGCTAACTCATAGATATGGGCGAAGATGACTGCACATTGATTACATTAAACCAAGTCATTAATGATACAAGTACAAGTTCAAGTTCTAGTCAAGTCCAGGTTCCGGTTTAAATGGAGATGGGTGAACATGAATAAAAGAAAATTGTAGATATTTTGTTAATAATCAGGGCTTTTATAGTGTGTCGCACATAATCTTGGAATGGAAGGTAGATAGATGGCTAGTAATGCATTTTACAAACAGTTCACGAGTTCACATTTATGAATCTGAAGCAAAATTTTTAAATTTTAAAAATGTTACTAGAAAATACATCGATGAATTGAAGCAACGAGCCTAGTTCTTATAAAAAACGAGTTGACAAGGAAAATCCTTACCTGGCTAACTGTGGGACTTTCTATGCTACGCGTCAATTGTGGAGGTTGAAAAGAGTATCGTGAGGATTTCAGGTCTGGAGTGAACCCTCTTGCCTAGTCAGTTCTCAAGGAGCTAAGGGGCATAATATTTATATTAGTCTACAACAATATAATACTATGATGATATAAAATCATATTAATATAAAAACCCTGATGGTGTATGAAATTATGTGTAAGAAACAGCAGAAATCTGTTAACATGTTGACTGCGGCGGCTAATATTCGAAACAATCCACCTGTGTGGTTCGCAACACAGCAGGTATGTTTCAGTATGGCGGCACACACCATATGTGGGCGAGCCGCACGGTTGACTAGGACAGTAAAACACGACGGGTGTGTTTGCCGCAGTCAATGTGTTAAATGCAGGAGGCACAACATTAGTTTAAGTGGTATATGTAACGAAGTCCACCAAAAACTTAGATGGTATTTCATTCTGTGTGTGTGGGTCCTCGCCTTCTAATTGGAAATTTAAGCATTCAAGTTTTTATTAATTATTATCAATAAATAAATTGTAGGTTTTTATCAATTCACTATCTTATCATGGTTCTGTTACATTAGGATACTCCTGGACTACATATTAAAAACTGTTTACATGGACAGTTAATCTAAAAAGTATGAGGTTGTGCAAATATGACTTGGAACATATAAGTTTTAGATTATCGATCTTATTCAAATTATAAATTATAGGCGTGAAGTGGAAACCAGGTAGAGAGTAAGAGTAAAACCTTTGCTACGTATGATATATTTTTAACTGAATTATAATTTTATAAAAATACATCGATGAATAGTATATATCTAAGGGTGTATAACTGAGATAAACACAAAAAACTTAATTGTGATACATATTTTTGTTTAATTGTATCATGAATTATTGTAATTTATTTTATTAATTTATTTACTTAGGATTACCAACAGAAAGTACACCTGACATACATTGAAGAAAATAATGGTTATTAATTGTAAGTGCCTTTTCAATTGTAAGTAATGACAAGTTACATAAAAGGTAGATATTATATTAATAGCTAGATATATAAGATAGTAAATATTTAAATTATTAATGAGGGAATTGTTTTTTGAATTTGCTTATATCAACATGAAATATATGGTAATTATTTCAATATTTCAATATGATTGTATATTTTTGAGTAGTCCATGTTTGAGTGAGATTCTCATCAGAATTGGTTCAGATATTCATGATTCCATAGAATTCTTGCAATTGTATTCCCTAAACTCATAATGAAAAAAAGCTTTGCAGTCCAATCCAACAATAAACATAGCTACACCGATAGCCTTAAACTATGCTATTAATGTAAATTACCATAATTGTAAAATAATTAATCACAAAAAGACACTTAAATTTTATTTACATGTATAAATAAAATGTTACATTCTAGCTTTATTTCGCTTTTAAAATGTATACAATAGTATAAAATAAATAATTATATTTCAAATCCCAAAAGACATAAATTTTATACAATACAATACAAATATTCTTTATTGTACACCACAAGAAATAAAACATACATTATAGGTAAATACACAAAACAGTGGTGGCCAAAAGGCGGTCTT
Source organism: Phareas burnsi (assembly GCA_018249415.1). Lineage (NCBI taxonomy): Eukaryota > Metazoa > Arthropoda > Insecta > Lepidoptera > Hesperiidae > Phareas > Phareas burnsi. The sequence continues at coordinate 8,951 of DWKL01004672.1, forward strand.
ATCGCTAGGGTAGCGATCTCTTCCAGACTACCTTTGGGTAGAAAACATGGACATAAATTTTATTTACATGTATAAATAAAATGTTACATTGTAACTTTATTTCGCTCTTAAAATGTATACAATAGTACTTACCTATTGTTAAATTGGTTAATGCAATGTGATAGGGAGTGATAGTCAGTACATTACTCACAACAATTGCATGACTCACATAAAAGTGTATCGTCCTGTTTATGCTTCATTGGTCTCACATTTGTTATGCTTTGTGTGGTTTAGTTGTCTTGTTATTGATGAATTTGTGGTATAGAATAGTATAATAGCGTTGTTTTAACAGAAAAGATTTATGATTATGATTTGCATCCGGCTTGAAGGACCATTTCATTAAGATATTTTATTTATAAAAATTATATCGTGATACAGAGTGTACAGATGTCCATGGATGGCAGTTACCATTCTCTATTCACTGGTTATTACCATCAAGCATGCATGCATGGATTGACTGTATGGTCATTGGTACATCTGTACTTTAATTTTTTTTTGGTTCTATGGTTCATGGCTAAATAAGTTTGTTAGGAACAGATGTTAATGGTACTTATAAATGTTTCCACTGTACAAGTATGTATTGCTTCAGCTTATCTGTATTTGATAATATTTAATAAAAAATATTATTTGTGGTCATGGTCTAGGTTTGTCTTTGTCTAATATGTGGTTTTGTTTATGGTATTTTTTTCATTGATTAATTTTAATTTGTGGTGGATTAGCTGGTACTTAATATGAGAAGTGAAATTTAAGTCTAACGGATAAATCTGAAACTCTTTAAGAGTCTTAAAAGTCTTACCTCTTTCGTTAATTATTGATCCCTATGCCTATATATATCTAATCAAGCGCGCAGTCTCACACATAGTATGAAGTATGTAGATTGTAACTGATTTACATCTTAAAGCAACGTCGGGTGCAGTCGGTAGTTGAATGGGTGCTACTGGCTAAATTTCATGCGCGTTTCCGTGCTTCGGTTCGGTTAGCACCTAAAGCTATCGGTCCTGATTGTTATCATTGAATAACAGTCATCAAATTGTTGGAGATCTTGTGGGTGATTTGAAAACACCCAACACAGGCTGACCACTAATCCATATCTACTCTACTGAAACGCTGCTAGAGTATATAGTGGGAAAAGATCCGAGCTCAGCAGTGTGACGTAAAAAATGTTGCAGAAATTCCTCTACAAGTATTAATTTAATTTTATTATCTTGTATTAGTATAGTACTTGTGTCCGTAAACCGTAACCGTAAACATAAGCTTTTTTTATGTTTGTAAAGTAGCAAACGAGCATGCAGGCCACCTGATGTTAAGTGGACACCCATATCCAACCTCAAACAAAACCGAAGTTCCGTTTGAAATTGTATATGGATGCGTCACTACTTCTGAGGACTATGATGGTCGCCTCGCTATATGTGTGCCTGGCAACCGCACCTC
>DWKL01004673.1:0-10420 GCA_018249415.1 Phareas burnsi
GACTATGAGGGCGGCGGTGGTACTTCCCCAGACGAACGATTGTTCTACCACCTATTAAAATTATAATAAAATAAAATATTATAAATAGCAAATGAAAACGTTAATAGATAATTTCCTTCCTACGCCCATACTTCATCAGTTTCCTTGTTATCCCAATAACGTATAACAGCTCCATCGATCCCACGCGGTGTTTGGCCAACACATTTTTCACGTCAATGCTAATATTAATTTCAGACAATCTGTATGAAGCGTCTTACGTAAATATATGCTGCAAGTATTCGATATTATAATGTCACGAAGTCGATAAACATATGCCGCGCAACTAAATTTCTACCACAAGACGTAAACAATTTATTCAAAAACGCATCTTATGTCGTACACGATAGGGTCGGAATTGCATGCATGTTCAAAATGTGATTTCGGTTTTAATTTGATGTTAAAATAGCTTTGCCACGGTTTAGTAAAGTGAACCAACAGTAATATAATAAACCAGTCAAAGACAGCGAAACCATTTCACGGGAGTATTACACTAATTGAAATGTATTACATGTTTTTTATGCCACATTCCATATGCCATATGCTGTGTTCTGTGGAATATTCCACAACTGAAAACACGATGAATGAAAAGCAAACCAAAAGGTAATAAGAATGATAGTAATCAAAATATAGGAAACAATAAGAACCAAGAATGAAATACGTGCTAAGTTACAACGAAGACCGATTTTAAGGTGACATGTGAAACGTGAGAACTTTGATAAATTAACAAAATAAACGCAACACTTATCTGTTGTTGTTGTTATTGTTATTGTTTCATTATTTTGTTAAATTATCACAGTTTTTATTTTTCACATATTTGTTGTAAACTATTATGTAATGATAACTCATATTATATACTACGATTATATACTAATATATAATATAATGATTAAATGTTATAGATAATCTACATACTATAGTTTACAACAAATACGTGAGACGTGAAAACTGTGATTAATTAACAAAGTAAACGCAACAGTTATCTGAAGGTAATTGTCGTGCTCCCTGACGGAAGGGCACAACAAGAGGTTTATTTTTCTGCTTTTAGCTATGCATACTCAAGTTTATAATACTGAGCTGTAGTGTTATAAACTCGAATGTCTTCTCAAAGTTTATACTTAAACACGACAATAATAAAATGATTACAAATAACTTCCAGGCATATAGTTTTCATGTTGTTTTCCGTCATCGTTATGGCAAGTGATAATTAATTTTCAATAAACACGTAACCTTGAATAATTAGAGGTGCGTGCGGTTTCGATCCCCGGACGCTCAGCTTGAGAGACCGGAATTTAAGCACTAGGCTATCAGTGCTGCATGTATATTATTATAATAATAATAATCCGTAATATTTCATTTAATAATGATGGGGTCGTTTATGCTATGTATGTATGTGTGTATATATGTATGTATTAAGTTATAATTATCATTGTTTATATCGTTGAGTAAACAGTGATAGCCTAATGGTTAAGATCCCGGCCTAGAACACTGGAGGTCCCGGGTTCTAACCCCGTACGTAGCTCTGATTTTTCGAAGCTATGTGTGTATTAAAAATTAATTATCACTTGATTTAACGGTAAAGGAAAACATCGTGAGACAACCTACACCTCGAAGATGTGTGAAGTCTACCAATCCGCATTTGGCCAGCGTTTAGGACTATGACCTAACCCTTATTCTGGGAGAAGACCCATGCCTAGCAGTGGGACATTAATGAGTTGATAATGATATCGTTGAGTAAGGCAAATGTCATTACGTTATTTCCGTACGCTTGAATGAGTATAAAAAGACAAACGCACTGATAATATTTATTTATTATTAAGTGAGCTTATGCTGACAGTACCAGGACTTATGTTCTCAAATTTACAACGCTCTTATGGCGATGCGTCGAACAATGCAATCGTGATTGTCGCGGTAGATGCATAATTACTAATGTAGAGGGAGCCCCAGCACGTGTGCGTTATATGTGATTTGCATGCGTCCAAATTAATATCCGTTTTGAAACGAGTAATAATAACATGTACATAGCCCTTCTACTTTGATCTGATATTGGCGTCCCCGACGGCTTTTATTCGTTTCGCCTCAGGTTGATGTCCGCGTGTGTTTGTATTTGATCTGCTACCGCTGTCCGCTGTACAGGGCGTTCTATTTCTCAACAAATTAAATGTATTCAAATTAAATAAAGAATTGTAATTACATATTATGGATTTTGTTTACATCGATTCCACATTTGAAGGTCGTTAATGATTTTGTTTAAACATAATTTTTTCATAATAGTTGGAAGATGATTTTTTACATTATCATGGCTGTGATAGCACCACTCTTTTATTTTTATCTTGTAGGGGTAGTATTCACAATACTGTGTCCTTCTCTAAAGGGTATAACAGTAAGGCACACTGATGGCATTTTAACTAAGATAGCACCCTAGTAATATATCTCTATAAACAGTGATAACATAGTGGTCAAGACTCTGGCCTCTCACGCTGGGACTCCGACATTCAAATCTCGCACGCACCTCTGATTGTTCGAAGTTATGTACGTATTAGACATTAATCATCACTTGCTTTAACGGTAATGGAAAAGATCGGAAACCGACACGTCAGAGAGTTCTTTATAAATTTCTCACAAGTGTGTGAAGTCTACCAATCCGCATTTGGGTAGCGTAGTTGACCAGCCTAATACGGGATATTTATGGTTTGACAATGATGGTAATAGTAAGACAAGACTGTCGGCATTTCAACTTAAGTAGTAAGTAAGTAACGTGTCTGTAATCGAATTCACAAAGACTAATAATATAGTTACGGATTCGATCTGAGTAAATAGGCGACTATTCAACATTATTTGGACTGCAGCCTCGTTTGTTACTCATTGTATAATCGACATTTTGGCAAATATAATTATTATATGTTAAAGATTTTTTTATGTTTGAAGAGTAGCAAACGAGCGCGCATGCTACCTGATGTTAAGTAGTCACTGCAGCCTATGGACATTTAAATATAACTCAAACAAAACGGAAGTTCTATTTGAAGTCATATGTAGATGCGTCACTACTTCTCAGGACTATGATGGTCCTCTTGCTGTAAGTGTGCTCGGCAACCGCACCTCTCCAGCCGAAACACAGAAACTGCTTCAGGGCGGATTATTACGGCGCCGTTGGTACTTCCCCGGACGAACTATAGTTCTACCACCTTTTAAAATATAATCTTTATATTATAGTTTACAACAAATAATCGTTGCAACTTCAGTACCATAATAATACATAACATAATTTAGTCGAAAATTGTGAAATAATAATCAACCACTCCCATTGCGGCGTCAAGGCAATTATATTCCAAATAATAAATAGACTTGTATATTATGTAAGTTTCATTTGCAACCTTAAAGTCTAATAATTTGTGTAAAATCTAAATACATATTACAGTAATATCCTGTATAATCAATCAAACCCCGGTGCTAATGTCTGGTACAGGTATAACTAACTCAATAATCCGTGGCCAGACGATCCGTCGCTATTGGCAACACCCCGATTTCGCCCGACAGAAATTTCTCCCTTTTACAAAATGTATAGGTCCCTTTAAGCCCTATACCTATAAAAACACGTCGATCACGGTCCAATGGTTTTATTATATCTTATTACCTTTATCATGTTTTTGTACATAGACAATGTTATTGATAAAATAATGAATTATCTTTATAAGAAAATGAAAATGATAGCGTAATTATAGCCAAGTACTTGAATTGTTTACTGTTATTAATCAGTGTACCATTTGTGCCCTGGCTGTGCTGGGGTCATTGTGGGAGAGGTGTGGTGGTGGGACTTTAGGTAGGGAAAAATATGTTTCGTATTGAAACAATTTTCTTTATATTAAAACGACAACCTAATTTTATGCGGGTACCTACAATTTTGTTCTATTACTAATTAGTGTACCATTTGTACCCTGGTTGTGCTGGGGTTACTGTGGGAGTGGTGTGGTGGTGAGACTTTAGGTAGGGAAAAATGCGATTAAACAGTTTTCTATATAGGAAAATGTTCACCTAATTTTTTGCGTTTCGCTATCACCAATTTCTACTCTGAATATTAAATTAAGTTAGATGAGGTGTTTTAATATTTTTATTCGTGAAATTCTAATATTTCAACTTAGTCCTAAATAGCAGTCTATGGTGGTTTGTTCCGTTTTGGATTAGTTAATTTTTATATAAAATTTTCAGTGACTCAAACATAAACTAATCCATGTCAGCGGTCGGACATTATTACAAAAAATAATTAGGTACTAATTATTTCTGAATAAAGACAGAAGACGTAAGAATATAATTTGCATACTCGTAAGCCGATTAGCATCTGTGAATACATTTCACCTTACTAATGGAACGCCATATACCAATTAATATCTTAAGAGGCTTACGCTGAGTATCAGTGGAGAGTCATTAGTCAAATGGAGCTAACATGTCCATGTACTGTGGCAATATTGAATGTATAAACTTGTCAATGACAAACTTTATAGCGCCTGGCGTATGTCCACTGCTCTGGAGAGATTATTTCTAATTGAATCGCCACTCCCTCTGATGTTTGAGTGGCAAATGGAGTTTTTATGTATTATGGTCATCGGCTGGATGGTTATTAACTTATAAATCGAGGGGTTGAATGCATTGCGACTTTTTCATTTAGAAATAATTTGTCGTGTCGTGTCAATGTCGTGTGTGAGATTGTGTTGACGTGTTGATGGTGCTCGCCAGAGACTTGGATCTGTGTGGCTATGTTATTAATACAAAGGTAGTATTAATTTTTAAATATACATTACTTGTTCGAGTCAATGTAATAGATTAATTTAGGTTACTTTAATTTATATCTATTGGCGTGGCGTAACCGTCCCCATTGCCGTTTGCTATTCTTCTGTCACTATATATGTAAAAAAATATATATTTTTGTTTCACACATAATTATAGGTATAATAACAAAAATCGCCTAAGCTATATAAAATGTTAAAGAGGCCTAACGTACTAAATAGGTACTAAATTTTTTTTTAGATCTTATCTAAAAGAACATTCTTATTAAAAATACCATTAAAATGCTTTTGTGGCGGTGGCGCATCTCGAGCAATAATCTTCGCATAAGAGTTCGCTAACTGATAATATCCACTTCATCGTTGTTTCACCCAAATTTCATAAATGACTCTATTATTACTACGCTAACGTCATCTGTTGAGATTAATATCACATGCAATGTTATGATAACGTAGGTATGTTACATAGCGTTATACAAAAACAAAATTATATTTTCTTTATATATACACACACACACACACATATATATTTGTTAGCTCTTTAAACTTAATTTTTATGATTTTGTAAAAATATACAAAGTTAAATGCAAATCGAGAAAGTCGTTCCGAGCGAACTAAAGTATATACTCGTAAATATATTCATACAAAGACTAGGTGCTCGTTTAAGGACACGTTATTATGTCTATCGTAATCATTAACCCATTACTTATTGTCCCACTGATGGGTACAGGAGTCCTCTCAGAATTAGAACGGTCTAGCTATAGTCCATGACGATGGCCAAATGTGAATTGGTACACTTCTACAACATCTACATAGGTTTCCTCACGATATTTTCCTTCACCATTAAAGCGTGTAATAATAATTTTTAAATCGCACATAACTTCAATAAATCAGAAGTACGTCTCTGGGATTCTAACCCCGGAATGGCAGTGAATCTTAAAATCATGCCACAACGTTGTCACTGCTGTAACCACATATACTGCCTAATAACTTACGAGAGCGCAAAGCCCCGCCGCTTATATATCTTGTAAGCGATCTACAAAGTTAAGCAACGTCGGACGTGGTTAGGAGTCGGATGGGTGACCACTATTGACTGAATTTCGTGCGCGTTTCCGTGCTTCGGAAGGCAGTTAAACTGGCGGTCCCAAGATATCATTAGACAGCAGCCGTTAAACCTTGTAGAAGGCCTTATCGGCGATTTGAAAACATCCGACACAGATTGACCACTAACCCGTATCCTTTCTCACTAATCTGCATTGGAGCAGCGTGGTGGAGAAGTGGCCTCCCTCAGTATTAAGAAGAGGCCCATGCCCAGCAGTGGGACATAAAAAGGGTTCCAGGAAAATTACAAGCAAAATGTAATCTATCAAGATACTTTTAACGTTAATGTACCAGTATCGATAATTCCGCCGACGGCCCACGATAATTACTCGTACAAGAGTATGGCGCTATAGCTGCGTCTGTCCAATAGCATGCAATTCTATATTCATTTTATCCTGTCATTGCAGCATCCCCGGAATTTCATTACTTTACGTCATTCAGCTGCGGGCATGATACTAATTAAGTTTGATACCGGCACAATAGGAATTCGTGGAACCGCTATAATAGGCTTATGTGGGCGGAGCTGTAATAGCGATGGCGTCCGAGGGGCGGGATGTTGGACGGAACGCCCCTTTCAATACACCCCAGATGCTATGTTCTCTCTCATCTCTCATAGTATCTCGCGTTATATTTATTCAAACTGAACCCTATCCGCATTACGATAAAGGCTCCCCCCAAGCTCTTCGGTCTCCCTCTAACATTTTGCATTGATCGAAGGGGGGCCACCTACGCAGGTTCCGGGAATTCAAGCTCTGAGCTAAAAATATAAATTCCTACGTGCATCCATTTCATGGAACCGACACGAATGCACAGCTAGCTAGCTATAGTCAGTGGAAATATCAAAGGCTCTTTGTGAGCGCAATTTAATATGAAGTTCCGAGTAAACTGGATATTCAAAGCGTTTCCATTTATCTCATATAAGAGTGCTCATGTTTGTATTCCAGTTTATATTTCATATTTGATTTTAATGAGGACGCAACTTATAACCTTTTGTAACTATGTACTGTGAGTAACTGACTAACTTAGTAAAGAACCTACGTAACTAAGTAAAGAACAATCAAATTATTTCGCGGTAAGCGTTACAAACCTAACAGAAATCTTATTTGTCATCATCATTCATTGTTGTCCCACTGCTGAACATAGGTCTCCTCCCAGATTGAGAAGGGTCAGTCATAGTTCACCACGCTGTCTAACTACGGATTGATCTAAGTTGGGCTAAGTCTTCACCTTAGTGAGAACTATCAAACGTGTTCCACCAAATGGTATTTTCCCTCAGCGTTTAAGCAAACGATAATTAATTAGTCACTTTTTCTACAACGGTGATGTTAACTTTTCTGAGACAACCTGTGAATGTAGGTTAAAATACGTACGTCAATATATTATAACAATTTCCAAAAACCAATGGCTATCGTTTTTGACCGATCGGAATGATTACTTTTGGCTCTCACAAACATCTATTTTGCTAGTACGATCAATAATAACATTTATGAAGAATATGTTACCATCATTATGATAATAACGTTATCCTCACTCATAACCTCACACAAGGATTCCTTGTATTGTGGACGCCATGGACATATACAAAGACGACTACACAGTCACCGAGACCCAGAACATAAATCCAAATTCATTTACATGTTGACCTAGTCGGGAATCGAACTCGGAACCTTCGGTAGTTTAGACCCGTATGATGTCTGATGCGCCACGCGAGACATCGCATTTGTTTTATTTACTTCGTTAGATAATTATGGGCCGTAGGTAATAATTAATTCAAAATAATTCTTAAAAAAAAAAAAATATTTCATTAGAAAACCGACAGGTGCCTAATACTAAAATCACTTAAAACTGTTTGTCCATAACTCGTTAATATTTAATTCAAAATAATTCTTATAGTTACAAAAATATTTCATTAGAAAACCGATAGGCGCCTAATATTCAAATCACTAAAATTTGTGTGTCCGTAACTCGTATCCTTCCTCATTTACATTTAAGGATGTTTTATAGTTGTCACTTATACCAGCTTAATTTTATCCATAGGTAAGTAATATATATATTGTTATCTCAAAATATCTTTACTTTATTGCGCTTTTGTGAAGAGAGAAAATCGTGCTATTTTAGGCGTGCACGCGACTAATACATGCACAATACAGGGTGTTGTCACTCCTCCTCATCGTGATCCTCATTATTGAGCGTCATGGGTCTCCCCTGGAAGCAACTCTCTGACGATGCTGCGCCAGCTGTCCTTAGCGCCATGGAGTTACAATAGCTAATTACCAATATATAGACCTATGGATATTGATCCCTTCTAAGAATAGGACAGTTTTTCATAGTCCACCATCACGGCCAAATACTTGTGGTAAACTTTATATACTTTGATAACTTTATGGAGAACACTCTCAACCCATTTCTGTCCCACTGCTGGGCACGGTTCTCCTTTCAGAATGTGTAGGGCCATTATATCGGTGTGGTATGGGCTAAGTTCAGATTTGTAGACTTCAGACATCTTCGAGAACTTTACAGAGAATTCTCAGAGGTGTAAGATTCCTCGATATGTTTTCCTTCACCGTTAAAACAACTGATAATTTATTTCTAATACGCATATAACTTCGAAAAATTAGAGATGTATACGAGATTCGAACCCCAGACTCCCAGCGTGAGGCGCCGGAATCTGACCAATAAACTACCACTGCACTATGGTACCTAGCTCGCTACATGATACGTATGCGATATTTTCCTTCACGGTTAAAGCAAATTACAATCAATTTCATTACTCGCATCATGATACTTAATCGAATAGGTTGTAGGCATATCGAATGTCCTATAAAAATTTTCAAAGTAATTATGTATAGACATTCACAAATGTTCAGCACCTTCATGTTACATATACTACGAATAATATATATATTTACAACTCGTTGAAACTGTATATTTTATATTACCCATGTTGCAATACATATAAAGTATAAAGTTGCAACGGCAAAAAACATATCTCTTTAAACCTTTACGATAAATACATACATAGCGAGGCGACTATCATAGTCCTCGGGAGTAGTGATGCATCCATATACAATTTCAAACGGGACTTCGGTTTTATTTGGGGTTAGATGTGGGTGCCCATTTAACATCAGGTGGCCTGCATGCTCGTTTGCTACTTTACAACCATAAAAAAAAGAAATGGCGAAGAGACGAGGATTCAATATTAATATTCATAAATGCTTAAAACCAGTGTTAATTATTCTATACTTTACGTTCTGCCTCCGTCTTAACATTCAATATACGATAGAAAGAAACAAAATATTCCATAACTAAAACAATGCTAAGCAATGGTAGCTCAGTGGTATGGAACCCCCACGCAATGGATTCATGGTTCGTATCTCAGGTGCGCACTCGTAATTTTTCGAAAGTTAGACGCAAATTAGAAGTTGATTATCACTTTAATAGGTGGTAGAACAATCGTTCGCCTGGGGAAGTATCACCGCCGCCCTCATAATCTCGTAAAGCAGTTGTTGCGTTTCGCTTGGAAAGATGCAGTTGCCAGGCACACACAGCGAGGCGAGCGGTAACCTTATAGGCCTTACATGCAGATGGTTCGGGGTTCGATTCCCAGACAGACATCTAATGATAAATGTAGATTTATGTTCTGTGTTCTCTGTGTATGTTCTTCTTTGTATGTGTTTATGGCATCTATTATTTAACGAATGTTAAAATGTAGCTGTGAGTGTCGAAAGTGTGATAAAAAATAAAAGAGCAACAGTTAAAGTGAACGCATTTCAGACTTTTGTCTGTTGTTGTTCAACAAGGCTTGTTTTTTACACAAAGTCCACGAATATCACATTTCAAAACGAGTTGAATGGATAAAAGGTAAACACAAACAAGTACATCAAAACAAATCAAAGTAAATACGAACTAAATTAGAAACTGCGGGGGACATTCTGTTATTAGCCTGACTGAGATGATATTATTTCTAAAGGTCGCAGACAGGAGGGTTCGTCGTTTGAGGGACAATTGCATCCTAATCACACGGGATTATTATCATCAATGTATCTCCCCAGACTGGGCTTAAAGCGGAAATAGATCAATATGATTCCGAGTCTGCAAATAACATTATACATATGTGGAATACGGGCAAGTAGAAATGTTTGGGAATAAATTATTATTGTGAGCCTCGTGTCGCCGTCGGGTCGGCATTTTTTCAATGCATCGAATGAACGAGGGTTCCGATAAAAGCCCGTCTACACGTCGATGCCCAGATTTTAAACACGTATCGTATTTTAAACGAACATTTTATCCTCAAACTATTTATCACAAGCATCGCAATTTGGTTACATTTGAATCAAAAGGTGCTTTTTATTCGTTTGATTTAAAATTTTTATTTATTGTTATTACAATATTGTTTTTACTAACAACAATTAGCAATATATAATTTTCTCTTAATACTATAATAAATTAGTAAATGTCCAAAGGCTGCTACGTCTTTGAAAAAATTTGCTAATTTATTGAATATA
>DWKL01004674.1:0-10417 GCA_018249415.1 Phareas burnsi
CAATTTTTACACCGAGAACCGGATTCCTGTGGGAAATTCTTCGACTCCCGCAAGAGCTAAAACTGCTGCCCTAGTCCTGATATCTTTCTCCTACTATTGTACTGATATTATAATATCTAATAAGAACATACACAGCGATATATATAAATTTGCACATACTTGAAATACTAATATAAATTTGCAAATACTTGAAATAATAATATAAATTTGCAAATACTTGATATTCAAGTTTTTGTAAAAAAACAATCTTGTATCTAAATCTACTATTAAAATGATAAGATCTATCACCACGGCATGATAATCACTCATTGAAGCCATATCTATGTCCAAAGTTCAAATTGATTAATATTTTAGTCATTACATCTTTGTTATTAATATTATATTTTCCTACTTTATCCTTTGGGTGGGTGTTGCAGCGGCCACTATACCGCTCTGACATGCAAAATTTAGATTTCCATTCTGGATCTGGGTGTTTGTGTGCTCTTTCTTTGTGTGTACCCATGGCACCTAGGCTATCCCACCTATGTTATATACCGTGTGACCTATGAATGTAGAGAGCGCTTTGCCATTAACATATGTAGCAAACTAGCACACAGTCCATCCCATGGTAAGTGGTCATTGCCGTCCATGGACATCTGTGATCAAACTAAAACAGGATTGGATCCTACTTTAGACTGGCAATAGGTACCATATTTTTCTTGAAGACTAAGCTGGGACGATCGATGTATGTATTTCTTCCTTACTACGCCTTTTACTACTACTACTAGTGATAGCGTAGTGGTTAAGATTCCGGCCTCTCAAGCTGAGTGGCCGGGGTTCGAATCCCGCACGCACCTCTAATTTTTCCAAGGTGTGTGCGTATTAGAGGTTAATTATCACTTGCTTTAACGGTGAAGGAAAACATCGTGAGGAAACCTACACATCTGAGAGTTCTTTGCAAAGTTCTTGAAGTGAAGTCTACCAATCCGCACTTGGCCAGCGTGGTGGACTAAGGCCTAACCCTTCTCATTCTGAGAGGAGACCTGTGCCCAGCAGTGGGACATTAATAGGTCGATTATATATAAGTTAATAACTATAAATCGATTATTCATAATTAAATTGGAATTTTAATAAAATAATGTTAACCAATTACCACTTGTGTGTTTTGTACAAAAAAATTACCTTGTCCTCGTTTAGAAAAGGACATTGATATTCTGGATCGAATTCATCTAAACAGTTGTATTCCTCAGCCAGCTTTGAGATCTCCCTCCATTCGAACTTAGTTTTGTTCGATAATAAGCGACTTATAGTGGACTTTCCTACACCTGGTGTTCCTAGAATTTAGGAGTTACTTGAGACAAAAATCCATAACACCCAGTTATTTGCTTCCTTTTTGTGTAATGAAAGCAGCAAAAAGCAACATCCCTCTGATGTTATGTTATTCCAGTATATATGTATCACCTATTCCAAATATGACAAAGCTCCACTTAAGGTCCATCACATAATTACGACGAGTATCTCTGCACTACAGCACCCCCTCCAACCAGAATAAAACAGCTTTATGCTAGTACTATAAAACTGTGCTCCATTACATAATTGCTCCAACTCAGCTCAGTGTTGCGATGGTTGACTCACTTCAATCAGATTAGTTGGCTAACAGGGCAGCTGAGCTCAAATATTATTAGGGAATCTGTTTTTGTGGTATTGCAACTATATTTCATTTTTCTAAACTCAAAATTATATCTTAATAACATATAAAAGAAGCGATATTTATAATAAATACAATGAAAATATAACGAGTTGCTAGTGCAGAAAACAAATTTGTTTTTTATACAATTGTAATTATATATAAGGCATCTTTATGTGCAAAACCAGCATCAACACCATAGTCAATACAATCAATGCACCAGTGAGCTGACCTCTCTCATTCGCTGAGCTAATGAGCCAAGTTAAAACATGCAGTTCCAGGTTTGGTAGCTGGTGACTGGTTGGCACATATCTGAATTATGAATCACGACATCAGACATGGCTTTGTTATAAATGTATTTGTAGTAATATATGTCCATGCCGCTATTCCATAAAGCAGCAAATCCTAATATAGGGCTATATATACTGTAAATGGTGTTCAATTATATATGAAAAATCTAACGTAGTATAACAAAAATTTTAATTACTATATAATTCGAATTACAATAGATTTTTTAGGGAATTGAATACAATTACTTTCTGATTGGCATCAAAAAGTATCTTGTGAGGTATGAGTATACACTGGTATCAAAGCTATCAAAGCAAGTTAATATGAATAAAAAACAAACATACCTGTTATTAGAATATTGGGCTGGGCTCTTTTAATTGTGTTCATTTTCAGCCAATCATTAGCAGCAAGTATATGTAGTATTAAATTACAGTATCTCAAATAATATCAATAAGATTGCTTTTTAGGTTATAACAAGTGCTTTTCGTACATTATACATATCCTTGTGTATTTTCGACTTTACATATATTTTCATTTTTATTTTTGACACTGACGTCTAACCGTGACAGCTTATATGTGTATAATCTATGGTGATTTCTGTCATCCCAAGATTTGGTTTCTACTTAGAGGCAATTAATAACATTGGCGCAGAAATAAAGCGACATTTCACTAGCTGGGTATACGTTGCAGAGCCAAAGCCAATATTAATGTGCTATATATACATATTATAACAAGAATTAAAAAATAATATAATAAAAAGCATCCATATTCTCATTACGATCTCAGAAATATAATATTATTTTTGAACGTAAGGTAGAGCTTTCATTTTTTAAAAGGCCTTAGGTTTAGTTACTGAGGTGTCGTTAAAAATGTTTGACAGTTTTTAAAAATGTTGACTATACGGAATGTAACTGAACATGTGGGACATTAAGACCTAGGTCATCGGCGCATTAATTTCGATGGGTGTGCAAATTGTTTGTAACAAATAAACAATTTGCATTAACTTCCTAACAAATTATTTGACTGTTCTAAAAATAATATGCTTTGGAATTTAATCCAATATAAAGAAATTAAAATATATTTATAAAATAACTTGAAAACCAGTAATATATTTTATTATTCTCGTAGGGCATTTGTAGAGCTATATATTTTTTATATATCATACTATTGCATAAACATATCATCGGTATTTAATTCATAATTTATAAACGACACTGATTTGTGCAGATTCCTTGCTATCCTATATATTATTATATTATTTTTTCCTTGCTTCTCTGGGATCCAAAGAGTACATATAATCAGTCAGTTACTGATTCAATACCAAAACAATCTTTAATACCATAAGGCAGAATGTAATAAAACCACGCCAGAAATTCTACTATCTTAAAGATCAATTTACATGGCTATTTAGGATCACTAGTTACTGTCCGTTCGGTTTACAGTTAAGTAGTTAGAAGTAAATTCAATTCGTAAGACTTTTTAAGGTTTGTATGTTGTGTCATCTGGAGTAGATCAATGTAGACGCAAAAGGGTATAGTGTATAATATAAGGATACGACTGAAAGCTGAGGAAATAGATATCGAGTGTTTTCTGTCCTTTGCATTAAATGCAATTTAGTTTTTTATATTTTCAGTTTGGCCTGACAAGTCTGTCCAAAAGAACAAAAAAATACAATAGACATTGACAGTAATCAAAGCCACAAAAGTGAATGTCAAAATTCTAGAGAAGTCAAAATAAATTTAAAAATAGGTTATGTTGTATAACTATAAAAAATCTATTATGAACTGTTAAACAAAAATATAGAATCGATAATGAAAATTTACAAACCTCGTGGAGTAACCAGAGGTCAATTTATTCTAGTTGCCACGTTAGGTGTATTCAGTGGGGTATATATATGGAAACCGCTGTTTGAAGAGCACTTTCCTAGAAAAAGTCAAGAGCTAGTTAACTCTTCGGAAGCTGAAATAACAAAATAAAATGAACTTCCTGCATCGATGGGTAAGGAACTCTAGCCCCTTAGTAAAAATGACCATGGCAATAGCAATTACGTCAATGTTAGTTGTTGGGCAAAAAATGTTTTATGGGCCCTACACTAGGCGGAAGCGACTCCAACAAGCAGAGGAGTGGGCCAAAGAAATATCAGACCAAGAGGAAATGAAGGAGTAATCTTCTATATCCATGTAATTTATTTAATTATTAATAAACGTATTGTAGAACACCCGTAACCATTTTCATTCATAACCATAATCCTACTGTAATATAATTATCTATACACATAACATAGTACCTTTTTTTAGTAGTACCTATTTATTGGCTAGCAGAGCATCTCTACATTTAAGAAATTAATAAAATCATAAAATTGAGAAAATGAATATCTATCTACATAGGATAAGTTTTGATAATTAATATTAGCAAAGAACTTCATGATTTATTAAAATGTAGCATTCACTAACAATGTCTACTAAAACATCAGGAAAATACTGGTGTTTTCCTGAGAATTTTTGGGAATTCAGCTTTATTTTGAACAAGGCATATAAAGTTTTTAATCAGTTTTTACTGTTCGGAACCCCAATTATCCCATACATATGGTTATTAATACCATAATGCTGGTTTCCATAATTCAATGATCTAATCCATGTATGTACTAGTATATACATTTACCTAGTTATTCTGAACTTTATGGAATCACATGGAGGACAAAGCTCTGCAATTGTGATAGTTGTGAATTTACTAATCCATGTAATAATTAATAATCAAAGGTAGGTAATCATTAAGTCGAGATGATTCGGAAGATTTTAAAAATGAACCAATAAGAAGTCAATGCAATTGCATATGAATTATTCATATTTTTCATGTATGTTCCAAAAATTAAGTACTCCAGTTAAAGAAATTGATTATTTATCAGTTTCTTTCATGGGATTATTTTAATTAATACTGTGTGTGTGTGTATTGGCATGTGATTTGATTATTATTAAAGCAAATAATTGTTTATACCTTTTTGTAGTGTATGTAGTGAAAAATAGGACAATAAAATTACATAGTACTGGAGGCTACCTTTATTCTATGAATTTACATTTTAGTTGCAGTCGTAACAAAATATTTCAGATATATGTATAACCTTATAAATTATAAAATAATGTTACAGTATAAGCCTTGTAAAAAATATAGAAAAGGAATGAGTTTGTAGCCTTTCTTTCCTTCGGAACACCTTGCGGTGAATGAAGTATCGCAGTTGAATGAAGAATTGTGCTGTTAACAGTGCTAGCTACTTTTTGCCCTTAGTGGCCTTCTCAGCGGCTTTGGTGACTTTGCCACCACCAGCTTCCTTGAAGTTGACAGCCTTAATGACACCTACGGCAACAGTCTGCCTCATGTCTCGCACGGCAAAACGACCAAGGGGTGGGAACTCCTGGAAGGACTCCACACACAGAGGCTTGGAGGGTACTAAGTTAACAATGGCAGCATCACCAGATTTGATTGATTTAGGATTCTCCTCAGTTGATTTACCAGTACGACGGTCAACCTTCTCCTTGATTTCTGCGAATTTGCATGCAATGTGAGCCGTGTGGCAATCCAACACAGGCGTGTAACCATTGGAAATTTGACCAGGGTGATTAAGCACGATGACCTGTGCAGTGAAGTCAGCGGCACCCTTGGGTGGGTTGTTCTTGGAGTCACCAGCAACATAGCCACGACGTAATTCCTTGACAGATACGTTCTTTACATTGAAACCAACATTGTCTCCAGGCACAGCCTCTTGGAGAGCCTCGTGGTGCATCTCCACAGACTTTACTTCAGTGGTGATGTTAGCAGGGGCAAATACAACAATGGTACCAGGCTTAAGGATACCAGTTTCAACTCTGCCTACGGGCACTGTACCAATACCACCGATTTTGTAGACGTCCTGTAGGGGAAGACGGAGGGGCTTGTCTGTAGGACGAGCGGGAGGCAGGATGGCGTCCAAAGCCTCGATGAGGCACTTGCCTTCAGCCTTACCTTCCTTACGCTCAACATTCCATCCCTTGAACCAAGGCATTTTGGTGGATGGCTCCAACATGTTGTCTCCGTGCCAGCCAGAAATGGGTACGAAAGCGACGGCAGCTGGGTTGTAACCGATTTTCTTGATGTAAGAAGATACTTCCTTCTTGATTTCTTCGAAACGGGACTCGCTGTATGGGGGCTCAGTTGAGTCCATTTTGTTGACACCTACGATCAGCTGCTTGACGCCGAGGGTAAAGGCAAGGAGGGCGTGTTCACGGGTCTGGCCGTTCTTGGAGATACCGGCTTCGAACTCACCAGTACCGGCGGCGACGATCAATACGGCACAGTCAGCCTGCGAGGTTCCAGTGATCATGTTTTTGATGAAATCTCTGTGTCCGGGAGCATCGATGATGGTGACATAGTATTTAGCGGTTTCGAACTTCCACAGAGCAATGTCAATTGTGATACCACGCTCACGTTCAGCCTTCAGTTTGTCCAACACCCAGGCGTATTTGAAGGACCCTTTGCCCATTTCCTGGGCCTCCTTCTCGAACTTCTCGATGGTACGTTTGTCGATACCACCACATTTGTAGATCAAGTGACCGGTGGTGGTGGACTTGCCGGAGTCGACGTGTCCGATGACGACAATGTTAATGTGAGTCTTTTCCTTGCCCATTTTTGGTTAGTCTAAAAAAGAGTAAAATAAATTTGTTAATTCATAAGTCGAATTATCAAAATACACAACAGGGGTTCGTGATGCACATTCACAAGGTCGTAGCCTCATGCATGGATACGCGGCCGGCAATATGGCGGCCGCATGGCCGCCTCGCCCTATCTTGACATTTCACAATGGATGTCAGCCATTACGGTATTAAAAGGGAAATAAAATGATTACGGGGAAAAATTACGACAATAACGTTAAAAACACCTGTTCAATGTAAAAAAATTAATGCATACAGGTAAGAAAATAAAAACAAGATGATTCACAACCACGTGGTGGCATGTGCCGGTCTGTGCGAAAGTATGACGCGTAAGCAAAGTGACTTTTTTTAAACTTGGAAACATTATATCACTTCGACACAATCTAAAACATAAGAAATACTAAATTATAACATCTGAAGAGCGTACTCTAACAAGTAAAACAAAAGAACGGTTTGAAAAATCAAGACCACTCGATTACACCATAATAATAACATCAAACTGGAAATTTAAAAGAACTAGAATATGAGGTGATGAAACAAAATTAATATACTAACACCAAATTATATAGATAATAAGATTTAAGACACTGGAAATTTGCACTGCACTTAACTATTTCTTCAGACACTCACCACGGATAGCGTGTATTATCCGAGAAAGACTCCAACAGAATGAACGAGAAATGATTTTTCTTTCGGCTGGAATGGGAAGAAAGGAGTCATTTCCGGTTAATGGTGTGGCAATATTAAATTCCTTTTATCCCCCTTTTGATTTTATATGTTTTACGAATAATACAGGTTTTACAAATTATTCATAAATTAAAATTAAAATAAAGAAAGGGAAATAAAAGTTGTAAATGTCATATCATAATTAAATAAGCAACAGTAAGGTATACTACATATTTAAATTTAGTATTAATCTTATGTATTTATAGATTATTTATAGAAGATCTAATTGGAATTTGGCTAATTAAAATATAGTGAAGCCCTTGGATTGTTGGTTTTAGACGGCCTAGGACCAAAAATTCTAAACTTGTGTGTTATTAAATACTCGAAATGTACTAGTATAAGCTATTTGGTTATGATTGGAGCGTATACTACTTTAATGTTTGAGTATTCAGTTAGATCGTTTCTGTTAATAGTTTAGAGTCAGATTAAGGCGAAGCTCAGAGAATTAACAAACGAATACTTAAACAGAGTGATAGCTTATAGAAATAGCAATAACAAGCCGTTTACCCAAACTTTATTATAGTTTTTTTTTTCAACTCATCATTGTCATCATGTAATTTAAGGCAGTAAAATAGCATGCAGCCATCTTATATTAATCAGGCACTGCCCCCTTATGTCTATAATATATGTATGTAATAATATAGTACAATGGGTACTCCGAAAATTTTGAGAAAAAAAATGTTATACATCATTTTTATTAAATCTTCAAAGAACTCTTCACCAGTTCAAAATTGGTTTTTAATTTTAGGGAACAAGAAGAAGTCGTACAGTGCCAAATCAGGTCTGTACGTCGGATGACCTAAAAGTTTTGCCGATGTGGTATCTAGGAAGTTCGTCGTCTTGATCGCGGAGTGCGCGGATATGTTATCGTGGTGAAGCAAAAGGTTTTGAGTCCCGAGTTCGGTCGCTTGTTACTCGCAGCAGCAAACACATCTGGCAAGCATTTGGTCGTGTACCACTCTGCATTGATAATTCTTTGGTTTCTTAACGGAATTGATACTAAATACCCCGTTAAGGAAAATAAACGATCAAAATGTTTCCAGCTTTTCTCGATCGTTTCATTTTCGAAAGCGTTGGTTCGTTTTGAAAGAGCCATATTATTGACTGGCACTTTGTTTCTGGATCATATTGATAATTTCAAGATTCGTTATGATATCCTAAACACGACGGGAAGAACATGGTTCAAATTTATCAATCATATCATGGCACCATTCCACGTGTGCCTGCTTCAGAGCGTGGGTGAGGTTGTAAGGTACCAAGCGCAAGCACTCCTCCTTACGCAAAGGTGGTTGTGTAGAATATCATGAACACTTTCCGATTCGCAGATTGTGCCGAATATCCTCAAATATGGTTCACCGGTTTTGTTAAATGAGATTTACTTGCACGATTTTTTTTATGTAATAGCAGTCAAAGGAAGACCACTTCTTTCGTCATTCTTCAAATTTAAGCACCCGCACTTTAACTTGTTATACAGGTAGCGGTACATAGTTACTTTAGAAGGCGCCTTGTCCATAAAAGCTAATTGAAGTTGATTAAACGATTCATTAGGTTTCAAGTTGACTTGAAGGTGTAAAAAGTCTTTGCACGAAAATGTTCCCGATGCAGGTCCATTTTTTATGACACATGATAGTTTTAACACGCTGCTAAAAAAATTTAGAGGGAAACTAAAATTTAGAAAAATATATTTTTACTTTTAAATACTCGAATTTTCAAAATAAATTATAACTTGCAATTGCTGTTTCATACATAAAAACTTTTTTCGCAAAACTTTCTTAGCGGTCTGGTACATTAGAGTAGAGTGTCTCTCGAAGTCATTATCATAAATGCATTATGACGATACATTTAATATTTTTCACTGCGTATTTTAGATGTTGTTTCAATTTCATTAGCAGGTTTTTTTTTGTAATTTTGTAAATTACAAGGTTAAGCATAACTAATTATTGATTTTGTATGTTTTTTTCTTTTAACTCATTGCATATAGTACACTGTATGCAATTAAATTAAAAGAAAAAATCGTGTAGACTTAAAGACTATACAATATGTTTCATATAGTAAAACTCATGTTAGTTTTTTTATAACGATATAACAAAAATATATATATATTTCCATTATGTTAATAGAAGAAAACTGGTAAAAAGCGTACGCACTTCTAATATATTTCTGCTTGTAATCATGGTAAAGAAAAAGTCGTGAGGAAACGTAGCCCTTGGATAATATTCGATTGATGATGATTGTGGCAGAGCAACTGAAACATTTTTATTTTTTTATTTACTATTTGTTGTAAAACCATTTATTAATGGACACAATGTGCGAAGCATTATCTCATGGCATTCTCTTCTAGTCAATCCCAGATGCTGATGAAAGGTCTGGCAGGTGCATCTAATGCGAAAGTATAAAGAACCTAATAACCTATATCTAAATTTTTAAAAAGTGCATGTTAATAATTTCCGCGTTTGAAGTAAAACTTCTTTGATGTCATAGACGATATTACAATTACATAGACGATATTAATATAATATTAAATTCACTTTAATTAACTATCAATTTTACATAGTAAAAAATAAAAAAGTTAAAGTGGAAAATGCATGAATATTTTTTTTATGTGTTGCTTTTTTGATATTTTTTTCTATTAATATTTAACTTTAATAAAAATAACAAAATTGTAAAATGTATACTAAACTGAATATTATACTTTTTCATGGCAATTTTAGTTTATCTTTTTTGGGCGGCAAAACATTACGAAATGGATTTTTTTCCTTTATTAATCCATCCATAAAATTGTAAAACGTAATTCAGCCATTTGAATTTTGTAGCACAGTTTTTTGTAATGTTTATAATATAAGTTTATTAAATTCGTTTTTATTATTTTCAATTATGGGAAATATTCACTAACACAAACTATTAAAACTAACACTTTATAAGGACATGTATACGATTGCTAAACCTATGGTAATTTTGAATCAGCTGCACGTTATTCATGTAAATAATTCACACCAATAAAGCTATAGACACGGACTACCTATACCCAAGGTTATTTTTATGTAAGAAGAGTAGC
>DWKL01004675.1:0-10416 GCA_018249415.1 Phareas burnsi
AACTGATCCTAAAGCACCACTGACTATGGAGAAGGAAAAATACAAGAATGCATACTTCCAAGTAACTCGAGGTGATTATTCACCACTGCTGAAGTTAGTTAATGATAACCTTGCCAAGGCTATCGAGTATGCTGCTAATGACAATGAGAAGAATATGCTGAAACACTACATCAATAGCTTCAGGGAAGGAGATTTAAATGAGCACAAGGAAGGCAGCAGATACTGGATTAAGGATAAGGGGCCTATCATTGAAACGTGAGTTGCCTGGGTCAATAAGGTGAAGTGAATGTCATTGATAATGTAATCAATGAAGATATATAGATACGGTTTCGTATTTACACTGAGTTAACAATAAAATAGTAATGTGATTTTTTACGAACATTCGAGTAATGAAGCAAATAACATTAAAAAAAAAGGAAAATAGCGGTATACAAAAAACTTGTTATAAAGTAAAATTAAATGCATTGAATGTCCAGTTTGTTGCCGGACGGATACAACTACTGTTTGTCATTGTAACTCAATTTTATTTTGTTTCTTACTTAGTTGAAATACATTAGATTATTGTTGGCTAAAGTTCTCATAATAATATATACTCTTGCATGAGAAAATTAACATAGAGTTACAAACTAATTCAGCTATCGTTCAGTCGGTGACAAAATGGCTTTTAACTAGTTTTAAAATCTTGAAGATGTGTAACATTTGCAATTATTCTAGGTGAATCATTATAATAATAATATATGTTCTTTCAAACATATTTTGTACCATGCAGTGTATGGAGAATGAATAATTTCAACATTCCAGTATATATAATAACATATACTTGCTTAAAGTTGTATAGCGTTCTTGTATATAATGTTGCGGTGTGCGATCTGTAAATCTAATATTTGCCTTACCTGATAACATAAGTAATCTCCAGATACCAGGGCTTCATAGAAACATATCGCGACCCGAGCGGCCAGCGTGGCGAGTTCGAGGGCTTCGTGGCGATGGTCAATAAGGAGATGTCGAAGAAGTTCGGCAACCTGGTGGACGGGGCCGAGAGATTCATCAAGCTGCTGCCCTGGGGTGAGGACTTGGAGAAGGACACCTTCCTCCGGCCCGACTTCACCAGCTTGGACGTATTGACCTTCTCCGGTAGCGGAATCCCAGCCGGGATAAACATTCCTAATTGTAAGTCTATTGAGTGGAAATTTGAAGACAGTATGAATAAAAATAATAATCATCATCAACCTATCGCTGTCGCAAAATTGAGCGTCTCCTTTCATAGTGAGACAGAAATATAGCAGTGTTGCCGTGTCTCCCACGTTAGCCGAGCGCGGATCGAGAGACTTCACACGCTGTTGAAAGAGAATGAGAGGAAAATATGAAGAGACTGTTAAAGCATGTGATAATTAATTTCTAATAAGAATATGGTGCCAAGAATTCGTCCCCATGTCCCGCATAAAAGATCGAATTTCATAGTCCCGTTTGCACCCTGGGCTTACTCTACAATCAAGTAACATATAATTAAGCGATAATACTGTTCAAAATTTACAATAGTATCTGAGCAGGAGAGGTGCGGTTGTCGGGCACACTTGCAGCGAGGCGACCATCTTAGCACTCAGGAGTAGTGACGCATCTAAGAATGATTTCAGATAGAGCTTCAGTTTGGTTTGAGGTTAATTTTTTTATGTTTATGTTTGGAGAGTAGCAAAGAGACATGCAGGCCATCTGGCGTAATGGATGCGCGTTTGCTGCGTCTATTAAAAAAAAACGCTGAGATATAATTTATTGTATATATGTATTATTTAGATGACGAAATCCGTCAGAACGAGGGCTTCAAGAATGTGTCCCTCGGCAACGTGATCCCGGCCGCGTACAAGGAGTCCGTCATCCCATTCCTGTCCGAGAGCGACAAGCAGCTGTTGGAACAGTACAGGGTGGCTGCCTTCGAGGTGTGCAACTGTTGGTTTAGCTTACCTTTGGCTTAAGCAGCATATCGACGGCTAAGTATCAATAATGTTTAACTCAAAAAAGCTAACATTACAGGATATAAAAAAAAACATTTCTCTGCTGCAAATCGAAATATTTTGGAAATCTTTATATCTATTTGAATCTTCGCTTTTAACTTAGATAGTATTGCTCTAGTGATTAATTACACCAATTTTATGAATTTTGATGCAATCGTTTAAGTGTGCCGAGCTGAATTAGACATCATTGATACTTAACCGTCGATGTGGCTGTTGATAGGCTGGAATGTAGTCTCGGCTGTATGTCTGGAGCGAACGCCAACATCCATATCGAGGCATAAACATAATATAAGCAAGTAAGTATATTATATTTTTGGTTTGAGGTCAGCCACAGCGTTGCTTGGTGGTTGGTGGAATGATGGTGGATAGGATTAAATGCTATCCAATGCCAGTCCAGGGAAAACTTTGACAATTCGAATTTTGGACTGACTCATAAAAAATATTTTGTTATAGTTAAATTTAAAAATCAAAAATTAATTTTAATGCATTCGACTACCCGCGTGGCGCAACGGTAACCATGCCGGTCTGACACGCAGAAGTTTGCGGGTTCGGCGGGTGCGGGATAAATTTAGATTTCCGATCGGGATGTTTGTACTCATCTTTGTACGTGTCCATGGCGTCCACGACACAGGGAATCCCAGCGCGGTGCTTGCGTGTACATGTTATTCATATTTCAAATAGGTCCAAGTGGGGCTGCACGAGCTCCTGGGTCACGGCAGCGGCAAGCTGCTTCGACTGAATGCCGACGGTACTTTCAATTTCGACAAGAGTAAGGTCAAGAATCCGCTTACTGGTAAGACAACTGTATATACGACTATATTTTAACAATATTAAGTAATGCCGATGTCCCACGAGACTTAAAAAGCTCCAAATATGATTTTTCAAATCGAAAATGAGTTTCGAATTTTTATCATACTTTTTGTATTATTTAGAGATAGCGATTTACTGCAGTTGATTTGACGTTAAGAAAAAAATATGCTATTAAATTGTTTTTATTTGTCGTTTTATAGGTGAGAAAATAGAGTCGTGGTACACGGAGGGCGAGACGTACGACAGTAAATTCACAACTCTGGGATCCGCGTTCGAGGAGTGCCGCGCGGAAGCCGTGGGGCTTTACCTGTCGCTCGAGCCTGAAATTCTGAAGTAAGATATAGCCGCGTGTAAGAAATAAGCGTGCCATTTACAAAAATGGACTAAAATTCGTCCACAAAACCTCAGGGGCTAAATGGTCATTAAAAAATCTATAGAAATATCTGTAATTTTGACATTAGCAACCGCCAACACTGCCGTCCATAAGCTATAATGCCGTTACTTACCAAAACCACTTTTCAAGTTATGGTTAAAAGGAGAGTAATTTGTGAAGATTAGTGCAATTCAATAACTAGACATCATATGCAAGTGTCAAAATAGATAATAGAGCACTTTCAAATAATAAAACTTAATTCGTATTTCACTGATTATGAAAACCTTAAAATATCGAAATCGGCTAGATGTTAGATAAAATTTTAGCTTAAGTACAGCAAAATATGTGAAATATTTAGAAGGTGAGAAAGCCTTTGATGACACCGCAGATATATCACTGCTACACTTATTTCTATCTTATAGTAATATTAAACGCTGGTGTGTTTTGGTTTGAAAGGCGTCAAAGCCATTCACTTCATCGAGGCATTTCTCATTACCCTGCAGGAGTGAATAAGTGTTGTGATAGTTTCATTTTGTCATGGGCAGAATATTTGGGTACGAGGGGCAGGAGGCGGAGGACGTGACGTACGTGAACTGGCTCAGCTTGCTGTGGAACGGTGCCGCAAAGGCCACGGAGATGTACCAGCCTTCCACGAAAACTTGGCTACAGGTCTTTAAAGTTTCATTATTACTCGAGTAAATTTCATTGGTATGTTGTATAAGGAATTTATAGGAATAAAGTGAGTTGATGTGCAGTGTATATTTATGACTGTGTGCAATTCGAATGTGGGGCCATGAGTGTAGAAAGGTATGTTATTATTATTATTATTATTGTCCAACTGCTGCATGTGTGCCTCATTTCAGTATGAGAGCGGATAAGCCGTAATCTACAATCCCCTGTTAAATGAAAGTGATACTTATAATATATAATATTTAAACTTTAAAAACTCTTCGCGTAATCATGTTTCTCTTTAGAATTCCCTTCGAACTCTACATCCCCAGTCTAAGAGACCGGAGCTTTACTACTTAACAACTCGGCTGCGGCGCTAATATTCGAAACAATCCAGCCGTGCGACCCGTGATGTCTACTAATTGGCCAGCACGGTAGACTGTCGACCAATAGGCAATTGGCCAGCATGGTAGACTATGGTCTAACTCTTTTCATTCTAAGAGGATACCTGTACTCTGCAGAGGGTCATTAATGAGTTGATGATGATTTGGGTTAATGAAAGATGTCAGTGGGCGGAGATGATCAGGTAGACTTTTTTATGTGAGAAGAGAAGCAAACGAGCGTGCAGACCACCTGATTTTAAGTGGTCACTGCAGCCCATGGACACCCACATCTAACCTCAAATAGGTTTGTATTCCTATTTGAGGTTAGATGGTGATGGAGGGTGAGGCTTGAAGTGTACCCGGCAACCACGCCTCCAACCGAAACACAAGAATTGCATCACGGCGGGTTATGAGGGTGGCGATGGTACTTCCCCAGGCGAACTATAGTTCTCTCACCTATCTACATGCTACATGCATGCATGCTGGTTTAGAAAAGTGCAATTCTGGGATCGATTTCCCACAACTACAAACCATTCATTAATCACTCTACACGACTCGTTCACTACTTCTGTCGTTAAAAAGTTTATAAATCATTGACATTCCATTTTAATTTCCAAGGCGCACGCTAGAGCTCGGTTCGCCCTGATGAGGTTATTAGAAGAGGAAGGGCTTCTCACCGTGACGGAGGTGGACCCGGGCAAGGACCTGCTGCTCAACCTGCAGCGGGACCGCCTCGCCACGGATGGAAAGAGAATTATTGGTATTTATTAAATTGTACTTATAAAGTAACTTTTAACATCTTCACTGCAGCGCTAGTATTTGGAAAGATCCAGCCGTGCGGCCCGAAACACAATAGGCGTGTGTCAGTCTTGGAGTGTACCCGACCCCCAGTGCGGCGGCACACGCCTGGCGTGTTTAAATTCGCGTTTTTTTTTTGTCAGAGCAGGGTGTGTTTTCCGTTGTCAATGGGTTATGTTTAATTTTGCTCATATTTTTTAGACCTGTTATATATCAGTAATTCAAGTGGTTTGAGTAAAAACTACTTAGCGGTTTAATAATAGATAGATAATATATGTACGTGTATATATGTATATACATTTCTATATATAAAAAACGAACTTAAAACATTTCAAATTTAACTATGCGGCCAGTTTTAAGCCTGAATAATTAAAGAAAATTAAAAATATGTAAGGGAATGTTTGAACAGTTGAAGAAAATTTATATAACAGATATTAAAATGTACATGATACTCCAATATGTAACGGTTCGATGTTGTAGTTAGAAAAAATAGTTACTAAAATAATTAGTTTCAAAACCTATAAAATCGATCCCGTGTGACAACGTACATACAGCGATGGCTCACAGCCGACACGGTGTAATGGAAAATGTAATTCGCAGGCGACTTCCTGGTGAAGCTGCAGACGATAAAGGCGACGGGCGACGTGGCGGCGGGCGAGCAGCTGTTCGCGCGCTACAGCGACCTGCCGCCCGCCTGGGCGCGCTGGCGCGACGTCGTGCTGCTGCACAAGCAGCCGCGCAACATCTTCGTGCAGCCCAACACGCGCCGCACCGGTACCCGCCACACCTCTGCCGTCCTTAAGCTTTGCTGTTGTATACCAAAACCAAATCTCGCATTATGGCCAAGACAGACGTCTGATGTTTACAAATTGTGCTGCTTTATTAAGTAGATCTAATGGAGCACTTTAAAAGAGTGAAACTTTTTATTCGTTATAGTGAAACTTTTGATTATGAAAACCTTAAGGTTAAGAACGGCAGAACTTACAATACGACACAACATACTATATTATCCACACCGAAGAAACGAAACAGTAAAAAATACATAATAATGTAAAGTCGCATGCACAAAAGGTCTTATCGCTAAAGCGGCGATTTAGGCCAGATAACCGTTAGACAACGGAATGAGCACGTAAAAATAGTTTAAATAGCAGTGCACCCGTTTCCCGTAATGTTTTCTTACGTTTGCATGAAAATGTTTGGATTTTTTTGAGGTCATATAAATCAACATAAGCTTTAAAAAATGTTAAGTTGAACATGATGATTCATAGCAAATCTGATGTGAAGCAGCCAGTGCCGCCCGGTGAAAAGAGCGTACAAAGTGAACATCCATCATCGCAATTTCTTTTTGTTGCATTTGTAATCTACTAGCTCATGCGATAGAGTTGATAGCTAAGTGAACTATCAAAATTGGTTTCATTTTATTCAAATTCGCACCCGCGTGATGCCAGGCACCCAGCACACCGCGACCACAATAATCTCACGAGTTCTAAATTCAGCGTGCAGTAGGTATTGTATTAATTGCATGAATATGATAAGATATAAATAATCAGAGGGATTTGACCTTGAGGATAATCCCTACCCTAAGTTGAGAATGCTTAGTTAAGAGGATAGTACGTCTTAATTTCATTCGTTCGCGACGACTCGCTTCTAGACGAGTTTGTGATTCAAATCACGCACAGTATGTACGAGTGCGCCGAACAGAATTCACAAACCCTCCTCAGGGGTATCATGCCCCTTCGATATCGACCACTTGATGGCCTGAGGTCGGCCTCCTCCCTCTATCGTAAAGACGACTGCTGAGCTTGACAACGAGGACGAAATCTTAATCATACTCGGAACAGAGGGTACGGACCCCATTTTCTATGTTTTCAGATTATATTATAGTATTTAACGGATAAAAAGCCTGGGAACCCTCGGGACTCGAGTAATCTCCCATCCTTCCCCCTCCCCATGATGGGAGGTGCCGTAAGGTATGAGAGGTCAGACAGGCCATGGAGTCGCCCTTGTTGTTTGTTTCTGGACACGATCTTAGGAAACATTTTTTCCATAGATGACAATGACGTGGAGCTAAGTCGCTACCCGGCGAGCGCGGAAGGCATGGTGCGCTCGTGGGTCGAGCGCTTCCCCGACGCGGCCGTGGACGACGCTCTGGAGCGGCTGGCCGACGCCGACCGCACCTACTTCGAGGAACTGCAGCAGCTCGCCGCGTGAACTTGATGGACCCTTGGTTGCCGCATATTGTAATCATACATTTTATTTTAAAATTATAAATATATAATTTTTAACTTACTTGTTTTTATTTATAATTCTAAACATCAATGTTGGTTGGGCAAATATGCTATTTAGCATATCATTCAGTCCGTTTCTTGTATCAATTTTATCAAGCTACTGGAGTAAAGCTAGGGACTCTGTGGGCTTGGGAATTAGTGTTTATATTTGTCATTAAACTGCGTGTGAGAAGTAAAATGAATGACGAGATCTTTTTGCCGTCCTTCAGCTGTAATTCCGTTATATACCAAAATCTCTTTTCGAGTTATGGCCAAAAAATAGTGCATTTTTTAAAATATTAGTATTACCTAATAAATAGATGGCATATACAAGAGTTTGCGTAACAAAAAGAGATCTAATAGAGAACTTTCAAATAGTGAAACGTTTAGTTCGTATTGTATTTTACCGATTACGAATACGTCAAAATGTCGAAATCGATAAGCGCCGTTTTAGACTAAGGACGACAGTTTTATTTTTAAAGTAATATTTTATTGTTAATGTTTCTTTCTGTTCATTTTATATTGGTGGCTTGCGGTGGCGTGGCCTTGCTTCGTCTGAATAGCACTGATAAACTCGAAACATGATCTTCAACTGAACTGGAAACAATAAGTAAAAAAAAAAGTATTTTGAATACTCTTTGATGTACTTCCAATTCCAAAGAATATTGAGTCATACAATCCCGCGAAATAATCTAAAGACATTGAACTATCAACATACATACGGAAATCTGACCTGCGTTTACAAAGTTTCAGTTAAAAAAAGCAATATAGTGAGTGTAATGAGTAGCCTTCAGGCGACATATCATTTTTCATCTCTGATCATATTACTTTGGCCCGAACATGTAATTTCATTTACATTGAATTGTTCGTCGTTACAAGTATGCGAGCGACATGCAACGTTGCGAACGAAATGATCATTTTTAATATTTTTATATAAAATGTCTTAACAAATGTCTAATAGTTATGATATTTACCAAAGTATCTATACGTTTTCGCATTTTAACGTGTTACGTACCTATGTAATTTGGTAACCGATGATTGTATAGATTGTACATAGTTCAATGACTTTTATGGTCTAATTACATTTGGTTTACAAGTGGGTGCAATTAGAGTGCAATTTTTCATAAAGACAAAAATTATACACATCACACTTTTTTTTGTATTTGAAGAGTAGCAAACCAGCATGCAGGTCACCTGATGTAAGTAGCCAATTCGGCCCACTGACACCCACAGCTAACTTCAAACAGGACTGAAAACCTATCTGAAGTTATACGTAGATGCGTAACTCCTCCTGAAGACAGAGCTGGCCGCCTAACTTGTAAATGCAGCCAACAACCACACTTCTCCGATCGAAACATAAGTATTGCTTCACGGCGGATTGTAAGGGCGGAGGTTGTGCTTCTCCGGTCGAACTATTGTTCTATCAATCCTATCCTATCAATTGGTCTCCATTTGTAGTGCATGCTATAGTTATATTGCTATAGAGTCATAATCAATGCTACCGGACAATCGTAGGCCATGTGATAGGTCTTAAATAAAAATCGGTTTCAACTATATAATTTATTCACATTCAATACAAAACGTGTGTGATAGTAATTTTAATATTAATCATAGCAATCACAGTTAACCTCTTCAACGCTTTGGCTGCAACCATGACTATGAAGAAAAATATTAATAATCACCACACAATAATAAATAGTCTCAATTCTAAAAATAAAATTAATAAATAAGAGTCAAATGATAAATAAATGTAATTTAACATGTCGAAGTTATTGCTATAAAACACCATTCATTGGACTGACCAATCACTGATGCTATACTGTAAATAAAATGGCCATTGGCGATAACCATCTTAACATCTCGTAATTATAATACTTTAGTGGAGTCTCGATACTATTGCAAGTAAATATAATTTGAATCAAAAACATTCTATTGACAAAATAGCTGACCTACATCCTGTAAGTGGCTCTATAACTTTCTATAAATACGATTTATTTCTAAGAAAACCTTCAACTAAGCACCATTCTATTCGATAACTGTTACGATTTGACTTAGCATTCAATACTATGTGATTATCATAAACATTAAACTTAAAATTGACTTAGGGTAGCATACAAAACTGTAAATTAATACGAGCTAAAAATTAAAATTAACATACTGAGTAAAACGTATTTGTGCAAACACACTAAAATCGTGTCATTTTATTTATTCAATAAAATGGACTATATCAAATCCAGTCGTAAACGTTGTGGTAAAGGCACATAAGATTCAATTCACAATAAACTCTTTGACAAAAGATTTTTTCGCAAAATATTGTATATAAATTTAAATCGTCCTTTGTAAATACTTTAACAAAGATGCCTCGGTGTTCGTCATTATTACTATAAACTATGATAAAACCGCAGCAGATACAGAAATATTTACAGTTTTTTAAAGATTAGAAGAACTATAGTTTTGAAAGTGTTCAAATGCAACCATCCTACATCTACGTGAAATGTTTGACACTATTTACTGACTATGGCCTAATTCATTCCAATTTTAATAAGAAGTACCTATTTCGACACTAGGGTATACTAAAGTTGAGTCTACCGGACATGAATAACGAATACCCTCGGTGTTAGCAATAGAAACGACAATAGTGAAAACGCACTTGAGATTCTGTACACGTAAAATTTAGGTTACATCCTCGCTTTGAATAAATATTCGAGTGTTCTATTAAAAAATGCTTCAGATAATCACAACTATTAGTTCCGTAGTAGATATCAACTTCAGTAGCGCCTCTCAGTCAGCTTTCTCAGAGCGTTCTGCACCGTCGCCTTCGCCTTTAGGTGGGATAGGGGATCTGAAATTCGGTTATAGTTAAGAACTTAGGCAGATAATTATATCGATTTAAAGAGTTGGCTAATGTATTTTAACAGTGGTCTTCGAATGTTCTGTGTACTATTCAAATGTTTGCTAGAAGATCGATTATTTTTTTACAATGTTTATTATAAGTTGTGCTTTTCTACAATGGATTTAATATTTCTAATTTCTATAACTGTATAATCTGGACAGTTTAGTCTTCATATTTCTATATCAAAAGAAAAAAAAACCTTAAAAAGCATTAG
>DWKL01004676.1:0-10414 GCA_018249415.1 Phareas burnsi
CCTCAAACGGAACTTCGGTTTTGTTTGAGGTTGGATGTGGGTGTCCATAGGCTGTGGTGACCACTTAACATCAGGTGACCTGCATGCTCGTTTGCTACTTTACAAACATAAAAAATTGTGGTAAGTAAGAGAGTAGAATTGATATAAGCTGTCCCAACTTAGTTTTTGGACGTCCCAATACATTTATCATCGGTTAGGATTTCTATTCTGTATGTTTAAGGCTGACTAAACGTCTATGGCCCGCAAAGTCCACTAAACATCTGGTTGATTGCGAGTCCTTTTGTTACTTTTTACCTTTTACGACTTTCAATCTACTGGGAATTATTTGACCGTATATTATTCCCTATTTCTTGTCATGTCTAAAATACCGTATATTCCCGAAATACGTTTCATTTAGAAACAGAAATACGATTTATTCCCTCTACATCATAGCCGTAATCAAGTATCTCATGTCGTGATTGGTGATCATTAGTTATTTGGTAAGGTTACAATACAATTAGAGATCTATTCTGAAATACTAAATATACAATGCATTTATTTGACTTGCATCTTCCAATATATAATTTCCATTACTATTCCCATTTAAGATGTAAATAACTGCACTTATGGCTAGCCACTGAAGACTAAATCAGGATGCTTCATGTAAGCATCCCCCAATTACAACTCCATTCAAAGCAGAACACAGCAGCGTTTAACATTGCTGTTAAAAGCAAAACTAGGTGTGACGGTGGTGCCTCCGGAGTCGAACCACGAAAGGTAGAATCTTTCGTGGTTCTATTCAATATAATCTATTCAAACTTCTATTCAATAAAGTCTACATTTTACGAAATTCTTTTTGAACGTCAACACAACTATAACCGCTTCTCAAAGTGTCGCGTTTTTCAAAAGGACGTAATGTAAACCAAATAGAACTATCGATAGTGGTGGTTCGATCGGCGAGGTACCACCGCCATTGAGAGGTGTTGTAGCCGAGTATACTTACAAGTGAGGTGACCATCTTAATCCTCTAAAATAGTGATGCTATATGCGATCTCCGATAGGGCTTCAGTCCTGTTTATGGTTAGACGTAGGTGTCCATAGACTGCAGTGACCATTTAACCTCAGTTGGCTTGGACGCTCGTTCAATAATCAAACTCAAACTTACAAAAAGAAATTTCTTATTTTTTTTATAGAAGGTCCAGTCATCTTTATTATAAAACCAATTATGTATTACCAGACCCATCCATTTGAGTCTATCACATGGACATCAGGTTTTTTCCCAAATATACAACAGAGATACGGTTGATGTAACAGTAATTAGTATTTTTATTTAAGCTACCTGCTAGGGTTGGGATGTCGATGTATTTTAGGTGTCTTTATTATAATTTGGTATATTATTCAAGGCTTAGGGCCATAGTCAATATTACAAGTACCGCTTGGTTAATGGACCAGGACCTAAATAAGCAGAACATTAAATGAAATCCAAACTGCAAATAGCAGTTAAATAAACACAACGATCAAAGACCCTCAGCGCCAAGGATCTGTTGTTATAAGTACCTTGTAATTGTACTTAAATTAATTTGCAATTTACATCCGTAGGTCCGATAAAATCGGCCATGGGTTGAAATTCACAAGAGAAAAATTATTTTGTAATTTGTTATTTTGTTAGCATATAAATCCGTATCCAAATAACAAAGTGAAATAATATTTGTGTGTTGTATAAATTTCGTTTTAACGACAAAATTACCTTACAAATTAAAGCCTGTCATAATAATAATTTAACATAATTGTTATTTGTTTGTTTCCTAATATAAATTTTAGGAAACAAAGAAACAACAATTATGTAACAATATAGGAACGTAGCATAACATAACATAGAGATACGTAACCTAACGTAGCGTAGCGTAACATAATATAACGTAACTTAGCGTAGCGTAGGGTAATGTAAATTAACGTAGCATAGAGTAACCTAATATGGAATAAAATGGATCTGCTTAAATAAAAAAAACGTATTAAATTAAGAACCCATTTTTTTTTAATCTTATGTACTTACTCAATCGCATATGCGTAAGCTTCACTATATAAAAAAATCGCCAGTGTTAAATTTCCTGTGTTATACTGTGTTATAATTTGAAGAGTGTGATAGAAGAGGCATTGCAATTAAGTCATCGTGGGTAGCAACGATTCCGTAGCCGATATCAGATAAAACTTCAACCCTATTTGGGATTAGTTACAGATGTCCATGGGAGGCAGTGACCATTTACCGTCAAGCGGATCCTCATTTTCTTCTGTGTTATAAAGATGACAACGTCCTATCCAGAAATCAAACTATGTATAATTCACTCCACAAATATTTCCCGGTGTTTTAGTGCCGTGTTCAAAATCCATCTCTAGAATACAACTCTTAGAATCCTGTTGTCGACTGGCGCCATTTGTAAACTAGCGAATAGTACATTTCCACTTTGCTTTGAGCACGAACCTGTTATTTCCGCTCGAGCACTAACGAATATAAAGACGCATAATACCCTTTACACTAAATTATTAAAATTAAACCGTTTTGAAGTGCGGTATCAAAGTCGTTGGTTGGACGCAAGAAAGTTGGCGAATTCATCACAAAGGACAAAGGGGTACCCGGGGCCATTTGCTCACCGCGCGTATTTGTTCGCGCCTAATTAAACACGTAACAATGGAAGTAGCAGGTATCAAGCAGAATGATAGGGTTGCCCGGTTCTGTTATGTATCGGACACTATACGACGGCGAGCGAAATAAATCAAAATCGTTCAATGTATATTCTTTGTACATATAAGAACTCTACACAATGATTTGTAAGCGTCAAAAGCTGACCAATGTATCGCGCCAAGTGCGAAGTTTGTTTTGCTGACGTAACTACAAATTTACGATTTTTGGATTTTTTTCTTTATACGATTTATTTTTAAACATTTACTTAGTTTTGAATCGGAAGTGGAACTGGAATTGGAACTATTTCAAGCTACACATTCATACCGTTCAATCGAAATCTTCATTTGGTTACTTCTTTTAGTTGTTTCGGTTAACATTTGCAATGAAATATAGCGTAAATATCTAAATTGTTTTATTAAATAATAGATGATCTTACATTTGTTTATTTGTGTAAGCTTAATTATATTAAATAGTGTAAAACATTTTTAATTAGTTACATTTTTAGGTACATTGTCAGTAAACGATAAAAGAAATTATTAAAAAAGTTTCGTAAAACAATAAATTTAAAAGTCACAAATAATGTTATTTTTATTTTAATTAAATTAATTTGAAAGGTTATATAAATGCAACTGAAGAATACCAGTATACTTTGAAAGTAGACTTCCATCGCAAAACCAAACGTGTCCTCAATCAATTCAGTGGTCATTCTTCATTCGGTCTGAATATGGACATAGAGTGATAAATTGGTCGTCTATCAAAGTGCGGCGCTTGCATTCTGTAGTGCATAGTATGGTGCGGCATTTTTATTTTTTAATTCTTTGAAGTTGCCATAAGTCATATACAGTCTGTTATAAATGTGTATCTCCTGTATTTTTGTATAACGCTTTCTACACTCATAACCCATGCTAGAATTCCCTGTCATGGTTGCTATTGACCAATATTAATACAAGTACACAAACACCCATACCCAGAACAAAATCTAAATTCCCAATTTCGATGATAGTCCGACCGGGAAATGAACCTGGAACCGTTTGAGTTTCAAATTGGTATGAATGCTGCCGTGGTACCCAAGGTTTTTGCTTGTCAATAAGACAACGAAAGAACATTATATTATTATACCAATCTGACTCGCAAAAGATTCCGGCTTCAATTCTCAGCTAAACAGAGATCTAAATGATGAAATAAGATTTTTGTTCTGGGTCCGGGTGTTTGTGTACTCGTCTTGTATGTATTCATGGCACCCATAACACAGGCTATCCTTGTCTGGGTTTATGAGTGTAGAAAGAGTTTATTTGATTGTTTTGTACACATTATTTCGGTTACTTCGTTGATAATACCTCTTACTGATCTAAAATTTAATACACATTGATATGTAGTGCAATAATTTTCTAAACTACGATCCGAACCAGAACTGTGTACAATGAATGCTGTTGAAATGTTCGTGTTTTACTATCTACGAAACCTCTGTAACATTACACAGTAAAACAAAGCTTTGCACTCGGCTATCGACAAACAGTTCGGTGCAATGTTCAACAGTTGCACTTCATATTAGCGACCTCATTCCAGTAATGAGAGAGATCAGCAAACATTGGCGCTTCAATTAGGGCCACCATGTCGTGGAAGTGTGGCTGGATCGTCCTGGTGTTCGGTTTATTGTAGATTTTGATTTATTGAATTTGTAGATTTTGTTACTCAATG
This sequence comes from Phareas burnsi, assembly GCA_018249415.1. Classification (NCBI taxonomy): domain Eukaryota; kingdom Metazoa; phylum Arthropoda; class Insecta; order Lepidoptera; family Hesperiidae; genus Phareas; species Phareas burnsi. Next base: position 4,358 of record DWKL01004676.1, read on the forward strand.
GATTAATAGCTTAATGAGTTTACTCAGAGTAAAAAATAATGTGCGTTCTAAACAGTGTGCGTGCGAAACAGAGACTCCATAAACAAGGGGAAACTACCTCACAAGCATTTTTTTTATATGTAAACCTAACGATAAGGCTGACGGGCCACCTGATGGGAAGTGGTCACCGTCGCCTATGAAATCCATCAAAAATTATCCATCCCTAACTAAATATATATTCTTGCCATAAGGTACTAATTTAGAGGACGTCGTTATAATGACCTTCTAATACTATATTGATATTCTTTTTTCAGTGCAGGACGTGACGAGACTGGACGAGATTGGAACGGTTACATATCATATTGGTGACGTAATTCTAGAAATGAATGTAATAAGCAAATGTAGTTGTCTTAATGGATATTGTCTAATTTTATCAGCATATTGCTATAATGTACAGTAATAGCCTAGTGGTAAGTCCGGCGTCTCACACTGGGAAGCCCGGATTCAAAACCCGCACGCACCTCTGATTTTTCTAAGTTATACGCGTATTAAAAAATATTTATCACTTGTTTTAAAGGTGAAAGAAAACATCGTGAGGATATATACATGAGAGTTCTGTGTAAAGTTCTCGAGATATATGATGTCTACCAATCCAATATAGATGGCCGTTGCCAAACCCCACTCATTCTAAGAGGAGACACCTACCCAGCAGAGCGACAGTAATGGAATGACAACGATATACAACATACACAGAACGATTTATTTTATAGCCTGGAAGGAGTGTACAAGCATACAGTCCGCCTAATGGTAAGGGACCACTACCGCCCATGCACATCTGTAATCAACCCCAAATAAGATTGAAAATCTATCTAAATAATGCTACCCCAGAAGACTATATTGGAACGTCTCGAGTATCTCTCCATTACCACATCCTTCAAACCAGAACTATTTGAGATGGTGCAATCAAATCATGACCGTTTTCATGTACATAATAAGTAATTTAGTTACTTAATTATCTAAATTATCTAGTTACCTAGTCCTACCTAAAGTCGATTCTAAAGTTTAGCTCTATTCCATTTTATTTTCCACTGCTGGGCATCTCTTCCCACAACTGCTGAAAACCTAGAGCATACTCCACCACGCTGCTCCAATGCAGATTAGTTAGGTCACCCACAAAGCCTCCGACAAGGTGTAACGACGGCTGTACATGCCCCTCGTAGCACGGAAGCGCGCATAAAATTTAGCCACAAGCAGTCACCCATTCAACTTCTGACCGCGCCCGACGTTGCTTATCTTCGTTGATTCGTTGATTGGTCTACGCTAGCCGCGAGGCTATGCGCGCTAAAGTTACTAACACTCAATTCTTAGTTGTATATAAGTAAATTTGTGTTATCCCGCCTAATTAATTTTAGTATTTGGATATCCTACTTCAGAATACGGTAATCCTATTTCCCCCGTTACTATTCGTAGTATTTATCTAATAAGTGCAAACATTTTGCAATCAGACCGAATGAACTTAATATATCGCTGCCTGTTTGCCTTTTCGAGTAGACAATAAGATTTCCTGTGAAACCATCTTCCTTGTATTCCTGACAGCCCGCGTGGCGCAACAGTCACTATACCGGTCTGACACGCAGAGGGATCCCGATTCGATTCCCGGCAGGCAGACATCTAAATGACGAACTTAGATATCCGTATTGGGTCTGGGTGTTTGTGTGCTCATCTTGTATGAGTCCATGGCACCCAGGGTACAAAGAATACTAGTGCGGGGCTATGAGTGTAGAATGCGTTTGTATCGAAAAAATCTTCTGTGTATTGTATTTCATGAAAATCAAAATTAGATTTTTACCATGGCAGATTTTCTCTTTATGTCGTATATAAGAATAAAAGGGGAACAATATTTCTATTACTCAATTTCAAAGTCATAAAGTATATCCACCAAAATCGTACGTCTTTCATCCTTCAATATTCAAACAATCATAATTCGCCATCATAATAACTATTTTTTTATTAAATGAATAACACCACTAAATTTGACTTACTAATTGCTTTAGTACGTAAAGCACGTCTAAGCAGAATCCAGGTACAACATTAAGTCCCTTGAGCTTATAGACGGTGTGTGCTTAGTTTCGCTTAAAGCATTAGTTTATGATTGCAAGCCTCACTCTTTAGATTAGTCTTTCGCTGTGATTGCCTTTTTGATTCAAATAAGTTAAATGTACTACTACATAGATAACTACACTATGAATACTTGTATCTGCTATTTTTATTCCAAAACGAGTGTTATACCGTTTTGGTATAATCTACATTTACAAGCGACAAAAACCAACGATAGTCGATTGGTACGCTACGAATTCTGGCCAAAAAACTTACAACTTTGAATGCCATTGTGAACTAGACTAAACTTTAATAGGTAGTAGAACTATAGATCGTCCGGAAAGGTACCACAACCGTCCTCATAATCCACCGTGAATCTTTTTGTGCTTCGGTTGGAGAGATGCGGTTGCCGTATACACTTACAGCTAAAGCTACCATCTTATTCCTCAAGACTATCTTAGTTCTCGGGATAGTCCTAACACATCCATGTATGACCTCAAATAGTACTTTACGTACGTTGCAAAGTTTAAATTTCTATAAGTGTATTTTCACTAACATTCGCTTAAAAAGCCTCTACATCCATATGTAGTTTATCTCTACGCCATCAACCCTTAGCTCTACCCATTATTATTTAATAATACATGAAAAATAGCATAGATTATGCCGGTATTTCCGCAACCCCTCAAGTTTGCTCTCAATTTCCAGGCATTAATTTTGTAATCATAAACAAAGCGAAACAAGCGAAATAAAATATTCTATCAGCGAATCCGTTGGCTCATAATTCACTCAGAGAGGTGCGTTCCGAGGCGTGGCAGGTGGTCTTAATAAATACGAGAATGGTCTATCGTGGAGTTAGATAATAAATTCAAGAGGCAATCAACGCCACGGGGTGGGTAAAAATATTAATAGCCGAGAAATAATTACATATTCATGACTTTCCCCGCGGTCGGATGAAGTTGGAACGAAGCATCGGGGTAAACTAAATCCCGGAGGATTGGGACCATTTCGCGGTCAAGCTTTTTTACAAAGTGGTTATAATTTCATAGTGTGCAGATCTACGGTGCTTTTAATTAAAATAAGGAGGAATATACATTTGTTTCAGGACAATACTTATAGCAAGCAAAACGCAACATAAATCATCATTATATAATTAATATTCGAGATTACAATGACCACAAATAAACACAAATAGATTTTTATACAATAGCATACAAGCATGTAGTCCACTTTGTAAGTGGGCCCTGCCGCCCACAGACACCTGTAATTGACTCTAAATAAGAGTTGCATTACTACCTCTGAGGACTAAGTTGAGACGTCCCCTATCATTAGACTATCTAGACTATCTCCCCCTTACCGCACCCTTCAAACTAGCACACATCAGCGTTTAACACTGTTTTAAGACAGAAATAAATGTGTCAGTGGTGCCTCCAGAGTTGAACCACGAAGGGTTGTACCATCTTCCTTTCACTTGTTATTGACAATGCCATTTTCAAAGGCTCCTATTTATGGTAAAGGGTCATTGCATCACTATTATCTTTTCAGATCAAATGTTTATTTTTATCAATTTTATCACACAATAGTAGACATTTTCCATACTATTGCAAGCAGCAATACGATAATTAAACATGTGTGAGCTGATACTGCAGACAGAAGGTTATCGTTAACGATCAAAAATACAAGCGAGAACATCGCTTTACCACGGTAATAAGCAATAAGCTGATAGAATTGTTCTTGCTAATATTTATATTATGTTTCAGTAGATCCTACCAATTGTTTTTTTTATATTCGAAGAGTAGCAAACAAGCAGGCAAACCACCTGATGGTAAGTGGTCACTATCAACCCATGGTCACCTACATTTAACCTCAAACAAAACTGAAGTTCTGTCTGAGGTCATGCATAGATGCGTCACTACTCCTGACAACTAAGATGGTCGCCTCGTTATAAGTGTACCCGGCAACCGCTCCTCTCCAACCGAAACAAACTGCTTCACGGCGGATTACGAGGGCGCCGGTGGTACTTCCCCGGGTGAACTATAGTTCTACCACCTGTCAAAATGCATATGATACAGTTCAATATTTGGCAACAAACACAGCACTTATGATCTCATTTTCAAGCACAATCTCTCAAAACGGATTGTCAAATATGCAAAGAAATCCCACGAGGTTCGTGACTGTCGCGTAACTTAATACACGTTGAAGCATAAAATGGTATTTCGCATCGCACAAGTTGATGCAAATGTATCAAACTTATGTAATATAGAATACAAAGTTAGATTTGAAAAAGGTTGAAGAAATAATAAAGATCTGATTCTTAAAAAAAAAAATTAAATGCCTCTTTACCCTTTTGTTTCAAAAACAAATAAGACGCAGTAAAATGTTTTGTAGTTAACTTTTAGCTTATACAGTGCTGTTCTCGTAATTTGAAGAAATCCTCTCCAGGTTTAAGGCGCTCACGGATTGCTTTAATGCCTTTTCTTTAGTTGTGATCGTCATCTCATTACTGTCCCACTGATGAGCTGAATCTTTTCTCAGATTGGAAAAAGTAAAGGCCATATTTCACCATATTGCAATAATGAAAATTGGTTGACTTCAAACACCTTTGAGTATATTATGGGGAACTCTCAGGCATGGAGATTGTCTCATGATGTTTTCCTTCACCGTTGAGGCATAAGATAATTTCTAGTATGCATATTTCCAAAAATCAGTGCTGGGCTCCTGAGATTGGAACCACAGACCATGAGTTCGATGGCCAAATTTTATATCTCTTAAATACCATACCACTATTTCAATAAAGCCTTACACATACCTATGTGCATATTATGAAATAAAATATAGAATTTAAAATGAATAGACTCTGAAGCGCCTACAACATTCATATTTCAGGGTGTTACAGTAAAAGGGTATGCAATTCAGATACTATTTTAGAGTCATCCCGATTGACATATTCACAATGGAGCATCCATTACGTATTGTATGGGAAATAAAAGCGCCTATGCTAGAACTCTACATGTGTTAATAGAGATGGGACTTACATGACAAATTGCTCTTTTTATGTTACCGTTACTGGAATAAAATTCAGTTTTAAATGTAATAAAGCTTTAACAATACAAGAGTCTGTAAAATTTGCATTTTATAACGAACCTCTCTGGTGTTATAGATGTGACGGAATGCGAACATTGGACCATGTGTCCCGGATTTGATTCCCAGGCCACCGGATAACATTCTAGGTATCAATATTTCAATACTGGTCTTTGATAATGCCACGGTAATCATAGTGTACAAACGTTGTGATTTATTTATCAAATATACAGCGAAATATATATTAGAGCCCTGGGTGGTTAAAGATTGCAGAACCCTTCATGATTTGACCTCTAGAAACTTGTTTGCATTTTGACAGCAGTGCTAATCACTCCTGTGTTCTAACGGGACGGATGTGTTTAGAGCGATACACTTTAACGAGGCTTTCCAACTTAGTCCTCAGGGTCGATTTGTTGCCGACATCAGATAGACCTACAGGTCTATTTTTTGGTTTCTTTTATTTTTTTTTAAATATTCACTTTCTACATAGCCCCACAATAGCATACCCTGACTCGTGGGTGCACTGTATACAGACAAAGATAAGTACATAATCACACAGATGCTGAACAGAAATCTAAATTCTTTATGTAGATGTCTGCTCCGCCGAGAATCCAACCCGAAACCCTCTGCGTGTCAAACTGGTATGGTAACCGCTGCGCCACACGGGTCGTCGGCCGTTGACTCGATATTTGGTGTTGCCTACAGATGTCCACGAGTGGCAGTGACAACTTAGCAAAAGCTGGATTACGTGCTTTACTCATTTACTACTACCATACTATGAAAAATAACTCAAACGCTTTACTGAAATTAAATAAAATTATTGTTCTTTTTTTTATGTTTGTAAAGTAGCAAACGAGCATGCAGGCTACCTGATGTTAAATGGTCACCGCAGCCCATGGACAC
>DWKL01004677.1:0-10413 GCA_018249415.1 Phareas burnsi
ATTTTAAGTGAAATGATTTATCCGACCGAATCAAAAGATTGATTTTAAGTGAAATGATTTATCCGACCGAATCAAAAGATTGATTTTAAGTGAAATGATTTATCCGACCGAATCAAAATATTGATTTTAAGTGAAATGATTTATCCAACCGAATCAAAAGATTGATTTTAAGTAAAAATGATTTATCCGACCGAATCAAAAGATTGATTTTATGTGAAATGACTTAGGCGACCATCTTAATCCTCAAGAATAATAACGCATTTATTTACGACCTCAGATAGAACCTTAATCCTGTTTTAGTTTAGGTATGGATAGCCATGGGGTGCAAAGACCACTTAACTTGAAATGGCATAAGCGCTCATTTGCATACTGCGGCTAACTTAAAAAATACATGTTATTTTCTACTGTCTATACCAGTTCTATGAACGTCCGCCATAATTTAGCATATTCTTATATACTGAAGACTGGTCTTATGTACCGAAGACTCTTATAGAGCAAAGTTATATTCGCAGATCCATCCTAACGGTGCCATGGATCGAGCTGGGCGGCTCGGTCGCCATCGAGTGCCCGCAGACCGGCCACAAGGCGAACGTGGAGTTCCTCACGAAGCCGTTCTACGGCGGCAAGAAGCACCGCGTGACGTGCGAGGTGTTCGCCGCCGGCGACAAGAAGCCGTACTACACGGCCGCCGGCGAGTGGAACTCGCGGATGGACGGCCGCTGGACCGACACCGGGGTGAGCTTGTGCATACACACCGACGCCCATACCCAGAACGGAAAACTGAAATGTAAGAGGAGCCAAAATATTGAATACGTTCCGGGCAGCGTTCTTTGGTTCTGGGTTTGGGTGTTTTTGTACCTACTTTCCTTTATATGTTTATGGCAACTACGGTACATACAACCTTAGTACTGAGCGATGACCGTAGAAAACATAATATGTAATTTATTTACTCATTCACGCATAAACTCCCTCACTCGGTCATTTACCCACATATTGATCAACTTATAGTGGGCATTAATAAATCTAGCAAAACTGCCGTCAGCTACTGCTTTTAGACTAACGAAATAGAAGGCCGTTACAATGCTAAAAGCGAGTATATTTATAATTACGCAGAACTACCCTCATTATTTATTAAGATACCCTCTTTTTACTTAACGTTTCCATACTATAACTATAACTAGGCCGGTATCCGTCTCCGATATATTCACTTATTTATTCGATTTTTATTTATTGATAAGTTTCACGGCTTCGGCTCGCTCACTTTCGGTGTAACTTAACTCGACAAACGTGCCGTGTCAGCGCACGGAGGTGGTGTTCGAGGTGTCGTCGATGAAGTCGCGGCGCAAGCGCGTGGCGAGCGTGTCCCGGCAGGCGGCGCACGAGTCGCGGCGCGTGTGGCGGCACGTGACCGCCGCGCTGCGCGCCGCCGACACGGACGCCGCCACGGCCGCCAAGCGCGCGCTCGAGCAGGCACAGCGCGACGCCGCCAAGCGACGGCTCGACGCCGCCGACAAGTGGATCACGCAGGTGACTCTCCCAGTGGGGTGTACCCGACGAGTGGGTCGCGCGGGTGACGTGAGAGGGGGGATATAACCGACGAGTGGATCACGCGAATGACGTGCGCGAAACGCTAAACTTGTTTTATTGTCCACGCCGCGCGTGCGGCTCGCACGTATACGGTGTGTCGTATTTAAGCCTACGTAAGACTGCGGTCAAACACACCTGCTGTGTTTTCCCCGACGCTACGCCGGAACGGGACCACACGAATGTTTTCCCGTTGCTGTTGTTCCGCTCTGGCAAAAAACACGCCAGGCGCGTGCGCCGCACGGAACACGCCTGTAGTGTTTCGAACCGCTCGGCTGGATCGCTTCGAATATTAACGCCGAAGTCGAGGTGTTAATCAATATCATTTCCGCGATAAGTTTTGTTTAAAATATAATTTGAATATTATGATAATATATTAATTATTTAACTTAATCGTTTGCAGCTATTCAGCCCGAAAGGCGAAGAAGGTTGGGAGTACAACGAACCGCTGAGCAAGAGGCTGGAGTCGAAACCCCCGCAGAGCAAGTCCACCGACAACGCGGAGAGCGGTAGATAATGTAAAGTAACATCACCAAACTGATATGGACTTTAACACAATACTCTTAAGGTAGAAATTTATACGTCACAGTCGAACGAAAATCATAGGTTATTGTATAGGGAACTGAGTCAGTACACGCGCAGCTGCGACAGTGTTCACTTGAAATTAATAAGCATACGGATATTTCCAATTAACAGTTGTTCTGACGCGTTGTAACAAATAATGGGACAGAATTTTTGCGATTCATACAATGAAGGAAGGCCACGTAATATATTTGTTACTAGGTTGCTCAGTTTGCTAAGTTTCTTTAAATTTGTATTAACTTGTTTTGTTTAATTATTAAATTGTTTAAAGCCAAATTTCTTACTTAATTACTAACTTACTTAATTAAGTAATTGAGTTTACTTAATTTTGTGAACAGCGGGGGTTTTTTAAGTGACTTCATATAAAGGGACTTGTTCTCCGTCGATTAATAATTACGTATGTGTGTCCGCGACACTATAACAAACGTATTCTACGTGTTTGAACTTTTTGTTTTCAACAACTTTGTGTCGCATCTACAGATGACCTCAGATAGAACTTCATTTCTGTTTGAGGTTAGATGAAGGTGTTCATCAGCTATAGTGACCAAAAGTCTGTTCCGAGATTGTTTTTGAAACATGGATAAAAAGCAGTCTTACAATAATAAAAGTGAACGATATAGAAGTGAACGTTAATGTTAAATGGTATTTGCTATTCAATTATATGTTTACATATCGTGACGCGTTCAAACATAACTGTAAGAAACATATTCCGCTTTTACAGTTAATATTAAATATTATACATTATAGCTCCGTGTGTACTGATCCCCTCCGTCTCGGGAGGCACCTGTTGTTATTCGCTTAGAGTTCGGATTGTTGAATTAAATCCCCGCAGAGCGGCGCGAGCACGCCCCGGTGTTGTCAGCTGTCGCAATATGTTGTTACATAAGTCTGATGTATGTTGATTGTAGTCATTTAGAAATTAATTATCACTCGCTTTAACGGTGAAGGGAGACATCGTGAAACGACCGACTCATCTAGGAGTTCTTTGTTCTCGAAACTGTGTGAGGTTTACCAATCTGCACTTGGTCAGCGTGCTGGACTATGGCCAAACCTTTCTCATTCTTAGAGGAGACCCGTGTCCAGCAGTGGAATAGTGATGGGCTAATGATGATGAGCAATCACCAGGAAGTATTCATCTCCTAGAGAACAAGCCCGCGCAAGAAGGGAATCCACGAGACCTCAATATCTCCACCACCCATCTCCCCCTTCACGTGGTGCATAGTGATATGGGGTATGCGAGGTTAGGCAAGTTAAGAAATCTCCCTAGTTGTTTTACCGTAACACGTAATAAAAACAGCCACATCTATGCGCTTGCGAGTAACTTTATAGCTGTGTAACCCTTTTTATGACCCACTACTGGGCACGGGTCTCCCCCCACAACCCAGGAAGGCCAAGAGGAGTCATGGAGTATGCCATAACGCTGTTTCAATGCGAATTGATAGAGATACGGGTCAGCGGCCAATCCGTGTAGAATATAGAACCGCCCACAAGGCCTCCGACTGCTATCCAATGATAACAACTGGGACCGACCGCTTTACGTGCCCTCCGAAGCACGGAAGCGCGCATGAAATTTATCCAAAAGCGGTCACCCATCCAACTGGCAACCTGAAGTTACTCAACTTCGCTGATCGGTTCCGGTGCACGCGAGCCGCGCGGCGCCGCGCCTCCGGGTGTTCACTTCGTTGTAACCATAATCCTTTTGTATACCGGCGTGCTCGGTCGCTCCGCGCGGCCCAGCGGTCTGTGGACGTGACCCTTGTTTTATATAAAAATAATACGGTTTAGAAAGGCGCGGCTACCCGCGACGGGTACCCCATGGATATGTGTACGGAATCACTGTTTAGGGCAACCTTTTATACTTCTTCGACCATCACTCGTATCGAAACGAAACTTTGACGAAATATTAATTAACTGCACGCGAGTAATTGCAATTAATGTTTTTATTTGTGTGATGTTGTGCCCATGCACGGCACTCACGCAATGGTCATCACGCTTGTTGGTCATGCAGAGTTCCAAGTTCGAGTCCAGCTAGATGTAAGTCAAAAGGAAACGGTACACATGTGCGGGGTCTGGGTGTTTGTTCATTTGCTTTTATTTGAACTTCAACACGAAATGTTAATATGTTTGTATAAAACTTTATTTGTACTCTATAAGATGGTGAAATTTTTTAATGCAATTTCCCCTAAATTCTGAATATAGCCCCGTGTGTGATGACTCGCATGGCGCAGCGATCACCATACCGGTCTAACCCAGAGGGTTCTGGATTCAATTTCCGGCCAAGCAAACTAAACTTCTAAATGAATAATTTAGATATTTGTATCGAATCCTGGTGTGACTAGAATGAATGTGCAAATCGTTTTTATTCCACTCTATTTCTATGCTGGGGTATATCTAGTACAGCACACGAGTCGTTTCAACTTAGTCATTAGGTATAGTCTAACATTCCCGCTCGTTTGGTTATGAATGCCAATAAGTCGCTGTGTTCGTGTCGTCCAGTAGATTGCCCGTTTGCTGCCCCGTCTATAATATAAAAAAAATGTAAATCTTTGTATGTTTGTGCACTACTTATAGTGTAACTTTCGTCATAGTTTCGATTTCCGTTCACGTCAGTTTCGGCCGCAGTGCGTGCGCGTGCGTTGATACGTACGTTCGTACATACCCGTACGTACCCACTTAGATACGTACGTACGAACGATTTAATCATTTTAATAGTTTGATAGGTGGTAGAACTATATTTGGTCCGGGGAAGTACCACCGCCGCCCTCATTCCGTCTTGAAGCAATTTTTGTTCGGTTGGAGAGGACTGGTTACCGGGTACACGTACTACATCTTAGTCCTCCGGAGAATACGCATCTACGTATGACCTCAGATAGAGGTTCACTTTTGTTTGAGATTAGATGTGGGTGTTTATGGGCTGCAGTGACCAACAAATCTCAAGTGGCCTGCACGCTCGTTTGCTACTTTTCAACCATTTAAAAAAATGTTTTTATTATTTTTATATTTATATATGCGTATATTTTTTTCTATAATTTTATTGGCATTATACTGTATATTGTCATGTCGTTCACTATGGAAGACGCGGTCTGTTGTTACGAAATATAAAATCAACAGTACGGGTAGCTGTCACTGCGGTCGGAATCCACTTTGAAGTTTTTAATCTAATTTCAATTTTGTATTAACTCTATGGCCTATAAATATTTCGAGCAATAATATTGTAAATATAGAATTTTGGTATCTGGCAGGCTTTTATAACACGTGTTGCGAACTGGCGCCCGGATGTGGTTGAAGTTGAATGTATTTAGGAAAACATGTTTTATAAAAGACTCGCTTCTGTCGACGACTGTACTCGCGGATAACAGTGAAACAGTTGTTTCTTGTTAGAGGGCGCCGCAGTTGTATGTGCCGTGGCATACTGAATTTGATGCCGTGTACTATTTGTTAGGCGTGGAATCATCCAATGCCCATCCAATAGAGTAATGATGTCATTAGAAAAAATCCAAATTGTCTTGTTGAATTGTTGAAATGGTAAATTCCCGTATCTAACGATATACATTTTCAGTCACTTGTCTAAAGAAAAAAATGACAGTATTATTACACTGAGAGATATTAAAATATATTAAAAATAAAAATCGCAAACTCAAACGCTTCTGCAAAATTGCAGAAACTGTTTTACGTCGTTTTTCCGTTGGACGGGCGAATTGTCAAATGACAAGTCACGTTGATGGCCAACACAGGCGCCATCTGCACAGAACTTCGAGTTACCCCCGTTATGCGACTACGTTGACAATTGGCTGTATCTAGTTTAATGTAAAACTTTTTTTAGAACCACAGTATTATGTATACTGTTGTTAAAATAATTTTACGAGCGTTAAGATTAGCGTATTTGTGCCCGTATTTGTAAAGAAGTAATTACTTGCTGCCTTGTCCTTTCTTGATAAAGTCGTCAGCGCCACTTGATAAAGTCGTCATTGGTTTGATTTGACTGATCGCTCGGGTGCGGGTTCTAACTTAGATAGCGCTAACTTCAAGGAATTACTGAACTGTAAAGTAAAAATGTTTCCGTAAGTAGTGATTTTTACTTAAGTACTTATTTTTACTTCTTTACATATACGAGCATTAGACACACAGAAAAGCTTAAAAATTATCGGAGTGTGCAGTGCGAGAAATCTTGTAAATCGTTAGCAAATTACTTGTATTTCACAAGTAATTATTTTAAAGTTTCCTATGAGTATGTTAATGAAAATCTTTAAAAAAAATTGTTTGTAATTTATCGTAAAATTTTGTTTGGATTTTCTATAGTGTATCATACTTATATTGTGTGTAATATACGCTGCGAAAATAGTAGAAATTTAGGGAAATCGATTAAATCGTGACACGTGACTACCTATAACTTATACATTAGTAAAAGACGTGATACATAGTTGTCTTTATTGATAAGAGGTTAAGGTTGAAAATTGTTTGAAAATTGCATCCGTTGTGCAAGGATTTATAAAGACATGTATAGTGATTCGAGCGCAGTTCCCTTGACACCACCACGGCTGACTGTCCACCAGAGAATTGCGAAATAAATTTATAAGCACGTTATAATAAAATTATTTGTTGAAACATGGTTGCAACTTTTCTCGTTCCACTGCTAGGCACGGGTGTGACTGAGGGTAGTAGCAGTATCACGCTGCTCCAATTCGGATAGGTGGAGAAGAATTATTGAACTTTATTCACCGGATAAGAAAAATATTCGGCACATTCCTAATAATCTTACCGCATAAGTCGCATGACGACCCGCCTGGCGCAGCGGTCTGGCTTCGATTCTCAGCCAGCTCGTACATCTAAATCATGAATTTAGATTTCTGTTCTAGGTTTGGGTGTTTGTGTACTCGTCATTATGTGTTCATGGCACCCACGACACAGGGTGTCCTAGTGTGGGGCTATGAGTGTAGAAAACGTTTGTTTAAAAGAAATTAGGTCGACTGTTTAGAGGTTTTTTTTTTTACCAAAAGATTTTTTATAAAAATTATTACCAGTTTGACTATTAAGAATTTTTTTTCCCAATAGTCTTACCGATATAGGACTTCGCTGGTCTTGTTATTATTCCATTAGTCTTGCTCTGTCTGAATGCACATGACGTAGACCTAGATGAGTTATTACCTAGTTTGACAGACAATTCAGAAAATATAAAAAAGGGAAAAGAGTAAAAAGTATTAAGAAACTCTCCTTCTCAGTAAGTCTATTGGTAGGGAAAATCCCAATAGTCCAACTGGTAAGACTATTGGGGTTGGGCCAAATATTTGTACCATTTTATACCTTACTTTTATTTGTACGATACATTTTACCTACTCAATCCAATTTTTTTTCTTTCCAAAATCTCGTAGTCGCCTTCTAAATATAAATAGTTTTAAAAAAGAAAATATTTATGATTATAATAAATTATTTCAGTAACAACCATATAGTCTAACGTGAATTAATAATTGTAATTATAATAAATAGTGAACTTACAACCCGATGTAGGTATTATACATACATACGCATGCATGAATTCATGCTTGCATGGGTGCGTGCATACTTGCATACATACATACATTTCTAGTTATTTGGCTGGTAGTAACAAATACTGTGCATTCGATGGAGGCACCCATGCTTGGGGTTGGCCCCAGCTCGGAGGTCCGATAACCTCTGGGGAAGAAAATTTCTCGAGTGGCGACTCCAGTGGCGAGTCCAGGCAAAAGAAGCACAGATCACTCTCTTTCGCTCGGACAAAGTGGACTGATGACTTGCAAAAGACACCAAGCAACCGTTTGGAGTGGCGCTGATTGGGAGGCCTGTGTCCAGCAGTAGATCTCAAAGGGCCGATGGATAGGTACAAGAAATCCTGTATTTCATGATTTTGCCAAGTTTTAATAATCCAATGCGCTAACAGATGGCGTTGTACATATGTATGTGTATGTAACATAACAGTTATTGTAATAATTATTCTGATTCGATTATGTTCCTCGTTCCCTCACATATTGTCTAGTGTGCAGGCAGCCTAACACTGTATCGTGCAACCACGAGTTCCCCGTTCGCGAAGCAGCGGAACGAAACTTAGCGGAAAGACTGAAATGAAACACGCGAACGAAACGGTTCATCGAGATGCGGCGTCTGTGACTCGTGCAAAATTATGATTAATTATAATTATATTTGTAATTACTATCCAATCGATCACATAGAATTATTTAAACGATTAAATTACATAGTCGTAGCTGATAGCTACCATGTTGTATATTTAAATAAAAATTTAAATTATTAATTGTGTTTTATTTTTTTATTCGACAACTGATCTTAGTGATGTAATGTTTTCTGACAAAACCACAAATTCAAATTTAACCGTCCCACCTTTTTTATGTGAGAAGAGTACCAAGCGAGCGTATAGATTTCCTGATGTTTAGTGGTCAGTATAGCCCATGGACAAACACATCAAACCCAAAACAAGACTAGTCCTATCTAAGATCGTGTGTAAACGCGTTACTACTGAGGTTTGAAGTGGTCACTTCACGGTGGATTGTGAGAACGGCGGTGGCATCTCCCCGAACATACAGTTCTATCATTTACATCTATAATTTTACACTTTAAAATTCAATAACTTGTACCACTATTAACTTTACACTGACTGTTACACCGAGACTTTGTCATAAAACTAAAGGCCTTGCCCACCGCGGAGGTCCTCTCGCAGGCCGTACCCTGTATGACGGAGGCGACGGGCGCGCTGAGGACTCTAAAGTTGGTGTCAGAGAAGTTCATAGTTTCGTAGAGGAAGCGCGACTGTCTGTTGCTCAGTATCCACAGACAGCCTTCGTGGTCAACCTGCAGAATATAATGTGATCATTGACCTAAAAGCAAAGATATAGGCGTCAGTTCCAGTATGAATTTCGTGAACAAAGGTCCGTAGAAAAAATACTTTCTTAGATGTCAAATTATCGGTTGTTAGCACGTTGACTGCGACGACTAGTATTCAAAACAATCCACCCGTGCGGCGCGCAACACAACAGGCGTGTTCCATTACGGCGGCACACACCGTATGCGTGCGAGCCGCACGGGTGGCGCGGACAGTAAAACACGACAGTCAAAACACCTTATAATATATCTGTGGCGGATTGGTATTGAGGGATTAGTCCGCCACTGCATGTAGTTCGGGAAGGATCGAATGATATTTCATCAGAGAAACGTCTCTCTTGCTTGCTTCTATCGTAATGAATTTATTTTTTACACTTAAACTTTATTTATATCAAAATTTATTTACAACAAATAAGAAACTAGATAATAAAAGTTCGTTAGAATTTTGTCCTTGGCAATATATCACGCCACTTGCGGGGGAAGGTGCGCGGGTCGTGCAGCTCCAGCTTCCCCGCGCAGCTAGCACGATCGCGATACAAGAAATATAGGTATTGTAGGTAGCTACTACTTTATTAAATATATTTTCTAAACCTAGTAGAAGACTAGACGAAGATAGGTTTTATATCAAATACCTTGATGTCGTTCGGGAACTCCAGAACAACGCAATCGCTGATGATAAGCGGAACGTTATCTTTCTGGAACGGTTTGTCCACGTTCCAGCAACTGACGCCGTTTTTGCTCAACTGAAACATTTCTGGTCAAATCTTTATCAGCCGAAATTTCAATATATTTACGTTAAAACATATGATTTACACACTGAGATAGTAATCTTTGAAGACGGCAACACATATTATATCAACTTTAAGTTTTCATTAATACAGAAGATCGAGGTTTGATTCCGGAGAGTGCTCCCTTCCCCCGCACGAACGGACCGGCTACGAGCGAAGGTTGTGGTGCGCGGGACCGACCGCCAACGACGCCGCGCGCGCTCTTTGCAAATATCTTACGTTAGTCTCCCGACATAATATGTTTTTGGATCCAGGGAAATGGCCCTTCGAGCCAGATATGAACAAGCGGTCTATGAATCTTTATTTTAACATACATGGATCCGGGGTTCTAATCCCGCGCGCTCTGATTTTGCGAAGTTATGTGCGTATGTAAAGTCTACCAACCCGCACTTGCACAGCGTAGTGGACTATGGCCTAACCCTCAGTCTGTGAGGAGACCCGTGCCCAACATGAATGGATTGATGATGAAGTTATGAAAGAAAAAATAAATGTTAAGATGTAATAATATGAAGATTCCCCCCCAATTCTACCTGGTCGCACCATCATGGTCTTTCAGGTACAGTTATGGGGAACATCAAAATTTTTCCTTTAT
>DWKL01004678.1:0-10413 GCA_018249415.1 Phareas burnsi
AAAAAATAGTATATCGTGTCCATTTATATCGTGTTAAGTAAATCAGATTTTCTCTACGCGACGAAATGTGAAACAAGGAATCCCGTAGGCGAACGCAGGCTACCGACATAGCCCTCAGAATTAACAAACTGGAGTGAGCATGAGCAGGCCACATGGTTAGGAGAATCTATAACCCATGAGAAAGAAAGGTCATCTAAAGACAATAACAAAAAGGAAAAGATCTGGAGAAGGCAGTGACGAAACCGCTAGATTCAGAAGACAAGACAATTTGCAATGACGTCAACAATGAGAGACCTATATCCAGTAGGAGACATGTAAAGGCTAAGAGAAGGAAACCAGATAAAGCGTTTCGTTGCCTTCACAATAATTAGAATGCTGCCGAATATGTTATATATAATTACACGCATATTTGTCAGATTGTTACCGCTAACACTCGCCCGAGCCCTTTGTTCGCTCGTGTACCAGTCGTAATGTAACAATAAACTCGCTCCAACTACACTTCAGGTCGACACACGGCGAGTACCTGCTTATGCTAGTGCTAACAATAAAATTGTTTATGCCCTAAGTAAGTTTGACACTTTGCCGTATTAGGCATCCAGTGATATAGCGTTTTTATGGATGAACACTCTAGAAAAACAAATTGGTTATATTTCAGTTTGGTGTCGCATTGATTATGTTCCTTTTTTAAAAGTACTCAATTTCACATAACAACGCTGTTTTCTGCTAAACAGACATGAGCGTTAGTCCTTAAGTAAGTCTTGTATCATATTGAGTAATGTTAATCTAATGTAAATTGATTAATACACAAGGTAATCTCGCAAAGATTAAGATACAGCTGGGCGATGTTTAAGATTTAAAATTTAATTTAATAATAAAATGTTCTACACGCAATGTTTCTAGGCAAATACATTATAAATTCACGACGATAAGAGGATGAATATTTAGTTTGGGCGGTCGGTCGTAAAACTATCGCGAAATCCAAATGCAATATAAATAAGGGAAATCATATTGCACAGACCCCCAATAAATTGAGTATAGGCCAGTAAATAATGAGAAGTCAAGTATTTGGGTATACTGTTATAGTTTTGTACATATTCATAGTAAAGAGATATATTTTATGAGAAGGTTGCGTTAGCCGAAATTTTCATTATTACAAATAAATATAGAAAACATAATGTTTATAAATCAGGGAACAAAAATATTTTATGGGATTAAAAGTATGTGATTCTAGATAAAGTCCCCTAATGTACCATATAATTTTATCTAGAAATTTCCGTACAGACACCCGTGCACGAAACTGTTTACGAGCATAAGAAGTATTTTCGCCGAACATCAACTTCGAAACACTCTTAAAGCTCTATTTAGTTAAAAACAACATCTCAGCAACTACTGGAACAACGCCCCCAATAACACATAACAATAACTGACACGTCAACTCGGAAAACTATGCCTCACCCCTAAGTGGACGCACCCTCGCCCGGACGCAATAACACGCGTTACTCCGGCAATTACCGCTCTCACCTGACGCGAAATGAAATACCAGCGACATACTTTCGTGACGGTTATGCCCGCCTGGTAGTTCGGTACACTTTTGTGTGCTGATTTCCTGGTAACTCATGCTTTTATTTATTTGAATCTCGGAACACAATAAATCTTTATTTAATGCTATTTTATTTGTCTGTTCTCTTTTAAAAGAAAGTGAGAGAATCTGTAGAATTGATCCATTATTACTTTGCGTTTATTTTTTGGTAGCAATAGAAAAAATAAATAGCAGTAGGCTAAGCATGTGGTTACATGGAAGTATATTTTGTTAAATTTTAACTTTATAAATGTATAAATAACTATTACTAATAATGTACCTCGTTGTAGAAAGTTTCTGTAAATACACCTCTAGTAAAGTCGTGTTCAAGTACAGTTGACATCCGATATGGTTATGTCCGCCTGGTATTTGGCTTAACACTATCGTGTGCTTAGCTCCTAGTAGTTCCCGTTCACAGTTCCCCTACATTGTTTTTATTTCGTGTTGTTCTTTGTTCTATTTTTTTAACCCTCTTCTTTTAAAGCAGATAATTTAAATGAGAGATCTAAATAAAATATAATTTCGCATCAAAAGTCACGATATGTTCGAAAAAGTTAAAAAGTCGACACAATCACCCAAATTGCGAACAAGTAATAACTTCAAATCGCGCAGTTGAGAACAATTTCCCTTTCGTAAAACCATTCGTAATTCCCGGAGTTAGTGATAACGCTCCCGACTCCCCGAGGCGCTACGACGCTGAAAACTCTCAAATTGTCCATCAAGAATCAGTGTCAGGCGACCCGACTTTTACGAGCCCTGCCCCGTAAAACAACATGCGAACGACACTCAAGTTTAATACTCCTGGATTTTTGTTTACTTCCAACCTCTTGATAAGATCTTTTGAGAGTTCGCGAGTGGTTTTTTTTCTTCACCTCCCGCTTATTTTTTATGTTCAAAGCCCTTTCGGATTAAATGTGGGTTTCTCTGATTTTAACCCAACATTTTTATGTTTCGCGTTATTTTTAGCGGTCTAAATATAAAGCTAAAACAGTCCAAATTCTTTCGGTGTTTCGTTACATTTATTTAAAAGCCCTTCTTAATTATTTTAATGAAAAACGCTAAATGAATAGACACTTTTATGCAACAAAAATAATATCCACAAAATAAGGTTTTCGAAAGAGGAAATGTTTTTTTTTTATTTACAAATAAGAAAAAAATATCAACTATTTTTTTTTTCACATAAAACTCAAAATACCCTCATCGAAGACAAAAATCGTATCCATAAGCAGAATCCACACGTACTTACGCCACACCGTAACTACAAAAGGGTATCTAAATGCTGAGATAAATCGCTCCATTCCACCGCAGCCACACGGCACACGTATCATTGGAGCTCGTTGGAATCCATTGGAAACAACAATGAAATCACGCCCCATCTCCATACCGTGAAGGAAAACACTATCTCGCGTTTTACTTTCGCGTTTACTGCACCGACGAGAACTGTGTGATTCTATCCCCTTAAGTGTGGGAAACACACGGTGGGTTGTTCGAGGCGCGCCTGCTCCGAGTAAATAATATAAAAAGAATAAGAACAAATAATAGGCAGAGGAATAATATAATATATAAAAAGGTTGACTCCACGTACGTTCAATTCTACTTCTAGGCTATAAAAATCGTTTACACTAAGACACATTTCTTCATATTATTCTTCTTTCTAACTGAGTACCTAGAAGAAGAATATAACATACTGGCTTTCAAAATTTTATACACTTTTAAATTTGAAAATTCTCCTAAACTATAGAAGTTAAAGTTTTGAAATATAAACCGAAATCCTTTTTTTTTCGAAAATATTTCTATACCTTATACAAACCTTGTGTACCTACTTTAAAAGTTGTTGCAATTTTAAAACTGTGGTACTAAGTTTTGAAGGCCTACAAGGAATAAATTCTATTATTCTTCTTCTAGGTACTAATAACTTAGGAATACAATAGGAGTCCAGCTTTTTTATGTTTGAAGAGTAATAAACGAGTATACAGGCCACCTGCTGTTGAGTGCTTACTGCAGCCCATGGACATCCACAACTAAATTCAAACAGGGCTGAAGCCCTATCGGAAGGCGTATATAGATGCGTCACTATTAAGGACTAAGATGGTGGCCTCGTTGTAAGTGTACCCGACAACTTCACCTTAACCAAAACACAAGCTTTACGACGGGATTTGAGAGCGGCGGTACTCATGTTTGTATGTGTCCATCGCACTCACGACACGGAGAATCCTAGTGTCGGATTATGGGTGTAAAAAGCGTTATTTTTTTATTGATAATCACTTGTAATTATTGTTATTGTAAACCTTATGCATCTGAAACTTATCCCAACGTCATGCGTCTATACTTTAATATGTAAAGCTAAATAATATAAAACAGTATAAATGTGATTGATTTATTCCAACTTTGAACTGCACCGAAAAACAGTACCGTGTTCGCTCCGAATCGTCACCCGTATATCACTCCGTTCCGTGGCGTTGCTCGTGATAAAACACTCGTTTCCCCTGTAATCGGAGCCTGAATTTTTACTCGCGATCCGTATCGCCCGAACGACGCATTCACGGTCCAAATGCGCCGTTTCGGAGATCTTACGCAGCCATTGCGCGGTACTGGCTCCGAGGTTACGGGAAATGTTCTGGATTGGTTTTGAAGGGTCATTTATTTAATCTTTATATTCCATCGCTGAATCTTTGTCTGTAGCAAAACGGTTATACTTTCTAGTTGTACTCTTATCCGGACGAAGTTCTGGTAAGGAAATTCATCATCACCAACCCATTAATGTCACACTACAAGGCACGGGTCTTTCAGAATGAGAAGGGTTAGGCCAAAGTCCGCCACTCTGGTCAAGTAGTGACTTGTAGACTTCACATTCGTTCGAGAACTTTGCAAAGAACTATCAGGCATGTGGGTTTCCTCACGTTTCCTCCACCGTTAAAGCAAGTTATAATTCATTTCTAATACGTACATAGCTTCGAAAAGAGGTGCGTGCGGAAGACAAATCCCGGTCCTCCAGCGTGAATGGCCGGAATCTTAACCACTAGGCTATGAATGCTAAGAAAAAAGTTATTTCATTATTATCATCCTATACTTAAGTGTTATCATTTGGCCGTTGAATATGTATATGTATTATAGTTGAAAATATATAAAAAACGTCCCACAATATTCGCTTTTCCGATAATTTATCTCAGCCTCCGCTACCTTCGTGCCAGTTCTTGTTCTTCATTCGATAACCCTTCTGCTGCTAAAGTCGTTGATTCAGTCACGTCTGTCTAATTTTTCTGTGAACTATGTTGATTGTCACGTTGTCTATCTGCGGTTTGTTTGCATACGTCAGCACGTTTTATACGTGATAGAACTATAATTCGACCAGGCGGTACTATTGACGCCTTCATTCGTTGTGAAGCAATAATTGTGTTGGAGAGGTGTGGTCGTCGGTACACTTACAAACGAGATGATCATCTTAGTCCTTGATGCATCTACATACAACCTCAGATAGAGCTTCAGTTCTGTTTGATGTTTTTGGTTCGGCGCTACTGTCAAAGGGTTGTTATAAACACTTAATGTCAGGTGGCCTGTACGCTCGTTTTACACTTTTCTTAATAAAAAGATATAATAAAAAATGCGGAGTACATAAATCTCACACTAAGATGGGATTCCATTATCGTGCTCCAAATTTATATTGAATACTTACTGACTGAAGCTATAGAAATATAATATAATACAATAGAAGCCTTTGGTGTTCCTCTTGTCTTGTAAAAGTTTCCGTAAACATTTATCAAATCTCCTTATCGGAATTGTAATCAATTGATCGTTTACATAACATTACGGATATGTTAATCGGGCGAGGAGCTGCCTTTCTCCGCCTAAACCATTCCACTAAATCGTAACTGCCGTAATCAGCACATTAGAGATGGACTCGCCATTACGCTATGCAAATTTACGTGTTCGCAAACTCAATTTTACGGGGCGGATCTCCGTAAACTGCGCCCCGCAGTCCAATAACAGGTTAGCCAACGTAATTACAACGAAAACAAGCTTTGAATTAAACACAAGAAAAACAATTACCCCTTATAGCGTAATAACAATTCACCTCTGCAGTAAACGAGGGTTACGCCTCAAAAAAGCCCCTTATACTCGTCAAAATAATTCATTTTAATTTTCTTTACGGGCTAGTAAACCTTTATTTTACGAGGCTAGCGCCGAGATAACTCGGGGACTCCCTTAAAGGCTCTTATAGACCCTTTTACTGTCTGCCCTCCTACCCAAATATCCACGGTGCTCCCGCTAAATTTCCGTCCGGTTTTTGGTCGACGTTTTTGGTTTTTCGTTCCATTTTCTTTTTGTTTTCCTTTTTTAAACAACTGTTAAAATAACTGTTTCATATTGTCCTTTCTTGTATGATTTTTATAGCATATATAATTCCGTTACCTAATGGATTAACCTTCTGGATTGTCA
Organism: Phareas burnsi; assembly: GCA_018249415.1. Classification (NCBI taxonomy): domain Eukaryota; kingdom Metazoa; phylum Arthropoda; class Insecta; order Lepidoptera; family Hesperiidae; genus Phareas; species Phareas burnsi. The sequence continues at coordinate 6,017 of DWKL01004678.1, forward strand.
ATTTGAACGGTACACTTAATATTCTTAAAACAAAAACTTCTTAATAAACTAAATTAAGTTTGAGGTATATTAAAAATAATTTAAATTAAAAAGCTTAAACAGATCCTCGCTTAATCACCACCTTGTTTACAAAATTAAAAATAATGAGCTCAATAATATTCTTGTACGAGGTACCTATACAGATCTTAAAAATCCTTAAGTCTCTTCTGTGTTTCTGTTATAAATATTAATTAAACTAAAAAGGGCTTTTTCTGTAAATAAATTATGATTAAGCGCTTTTTCATTGTAATTTTAATTAATTTTTGCCTTCTTTGTTTCAGGTAAGTGCCTTTCGCTGTCTTTGCGCCGCTCGAAATAATTACGTCGGTAAGTGATTAAGGAATGTTTATTTTGAATTATTTTATTTCCTTTTTTAAACCTCACTTCATTTTTAATTTTCCGTGAAGTCATTTTTGAATATATATTTAATGATATATCGTTTACAAAGTATGTTACGTAGCACGTTAAATATTTAAAATTTGAAAGATTTTTATTGACCAGACTGACATAAAATACATTCGTAGACAGTTACAACAGTTAGCTGTGTAGCAGCTATTTACACATAATTTAGAAATGCAGGTGTTTTACACTAAAGCGTTATACTACACTAAGATCCTAGTAAATAAATTTGATACATATTTTTATGAGTTACTAGTTTTTCCCCAGACGTCGTCCGCACAATACTTAGGAATAAAAAAAGCTTAATTTAAAATTTTAAGCTAATATACGCAATTTTTAATTGCCGATATTTCGACCCAGTTGTATGGATCATGGGCACAGCGAGGTAGTTTCGCAAAAACCACAAAAAAATCATTTGCAAAAAAAAAAACTGAGTTTTCGAAGTTATGTATATAATTATCACTCGCTTTAACGTTGAAAGGAAACGTACACATCTGAGAGTCTCTGTAAAGACGTTTACCAATCCACATTTGGTCAGAATGGTGGACTGTGGCCTAACGCTTCTCATTCTGAGAGGAGACCCGTGCGCAAAGGAACAGTAACGGGTTGATAATGAACTTTAGAGAAATTATTTGGTTTTTATTATCAATAACGAGAGAACAGGACTTAAAATTATTATTTTGAAATCGCAAACACATAACTTAATTATATAGATAATTAAGATATAATTAAAAAAAAAATCTATCACCACTTCTTTCGACAAATCACCCATAAAAAATATTATAGGTTACCAGGAAGTTAGAAGCAACTAAGAGGTGCAGTTAGTAGGACCGCTTTAACGGGTGCTAAGCGACCTTGCGAAGGCTTTACGAGCCACTTTACGAGGGCCAAAGCCCAAGAGGATGTACTGAAGCCTTAAACGTAAGGGTCCATCTAGGAGGTTTAGTTCGTAAAAGGTGTCACATACTAGTATTTGGCAAAATAATTAATAATTAATATAGATATGTAAATAATAAAAATATCATACTTGAAATAAACTAGCGAATTGTAATATACACAGTATCCTATTAGTTTTACATAATATTCTACAACCCCGAAAGGTTCTAAAGCCCTTTAAGGAAGAGTATAGCGTGACTGTTCTGATTCGAGGAGTTTGGCAAGGTAGATTCTCTTTTTCTTTTTCATGTTAGTCCTCGACAGTGACGCCATGAGAAGACATAAAAGCAGTGATAGCCTAGTGGTTAATATTCCGGTCTCACACACAGGGTGTCCACGGTTCGATCTAGTACGCACCTTTAAGTATTTAAAATTTATTATCACTTGCTTTAACGGCGCAGAAAAACATATGAAGAAACCTACACATCTGAAAATTATTTGTAAAGGTCTCGAAGATGTTTGAAATCCGCCAATCTGCACTCGGCCACTATGGTGGACTATGGCCTAACGCTGATAGGAGATGCATGCCCGGTATTGGTACAATAATGGGTTGATGATGATAATGATAATGAGATAGGTATTATGATATATTTTTACAGCTATATTAGACTGGAAATACATGAAATGCCGTAACGAAATCGCATTTGTGCCGGCTGTTCCATCCAGCGAGTCCCGGACAAAACACAAAGCATCTGACCGGGGCCGGAGCACGACCCCTTTCAGGGCGATGTCTTTCCGCGCGGCAGCGTCGTCATTTTTCACTGTTCTCCATTTATTTTATCTGCGCACCACACGCCCTGTCCGGGAGACGATAGGGCTCCGCTGGATCGAACACAGAATACAAATCAATCAGACATGCCGCGATGTGTTGTTACATCGGTTATGCCATATGAACACACTTACGTTGCCATATGAACACACTTATGGTTACACTTATTTCCACAATAATTCTAAATATTAATAAATTGGATTTTTTTATTAATTCTGAATATGTTAACAAGTTTGAATTTTCTAACAATTCTGAATATGTTAACAAGTTTGAATTTTCTAACAATTCTGAATATGTTAACCGGTTTAAATTGCTCAATAATTCGGAATATCTTAACGACCTTGAATTTCCTAATAACTCTGAATACCTTAAAAAGTTTGGATTTCTTAATAATTCTCTATCTTTTAACAATTATGTTAAGATAACCAATACGCAATTCTTAACAATTATTATTATCTAATTAATTTCATATTCAATAAATAAATAAAGAAAATACTATACTTGGTAGTTTCTGCCTGTATAGAAACTTATATACAAGCAGAAACTACCAAGGCACCGAGAGCATAATTCTAATTATCCTGATGGATATTTAAAACAGAAATATGACTATTTCTGTTTTAAAAATCTTCACAGTTAACTACTAGATTATAAAATTATACTATATTTAAACACATAAAAAAACGAAATAGGTTACCGTATTAAAATGTTCACAATATTAATCGTTTTAAGTTTACATCAACACTGTAACGTACTCGATGTTGCTATTGTGCAAAAATACAAATCGCACATCCCATCTCTACTGCTATTTATTCTGTGGTTTCGAGCGTACATCAGCTGTTGAGACCCAAAGATTTATTACTGAACCCATTGAGCTAGAATCCGACTTTCAACTCGACTTGCTCTTTTTTCTCTGCCGTAATTTACTACGGCGCATTTAAATTTTCATTTGGGAACCTGTATTTTAGATTGAATTCGGAAATGGAGTGAGCGGATTCCTATAAATTTTCACGTTTAAGTCCTTTAAGACAGTACCGGACGGGGATTTAAGATCTGTTCTCAGCTGGCAAACGCAAATGCAACTGAATTCATAAGTATTTTATGGTAGTTACCAATTCTCAATGATGTAGGCCGTTCTGGACTATGCAATCGACTAGATGACGTATACCATCAGATTTTGACAGACCTAGATCAAGACCAGACAGCGAACATCTGCACATTCATTCCACATTTCTGTGGAGAAATTGCCACTAACACAAAGGCGTTATCTATATAGCTTTAAGCCTACCTTCATTTATTATCAATGCTCACAAAATTGCAAATGGTCACAGGCGTTATATCGGAATATGTATAAGTCCATTTGCCACTTTATAATACGACAAAAAGTAAACAACACAGAACAAACAAAAGAACAGAACGATGACACGTATTATTAGCTCACTGGCCATTTACGTCCATAACGTTTTTAATTGTAAAAAAAAAATTAACATCAGATTAAAATTTTTTTGCAATAAACCACTCAAAGATCCATTTTTAAAAAGCCGATACGAACACGTCGTTTGTTGCGAGCTCGAAGAGAAATTATGTTGCACACAATAAAAATTCAATAGGCGTATCGATTTTACATTTTTTAATCGGCAACTTTGAAAATTTTACTTTTTAATTTTGGTCGCGTGACCGAAGCTTCTACGCGGGGGTCCATAATCCATATAAATAGCAACGAAATATTGCGACTATCGAAATATTCGATCGGGAACGTTTAATCTGTATTTGTGTAAGTGAGGCACTCGCTTTAATTAAATGTCAACATTCCACTGAAAGGGCAACTTAGGCGGCAGTTTTTTTTTTACTAAATTAATTAATTTGAAGCAAACAATTTTTATAAAGTGGATAGGTAGTTTTAATGCAATCCAGTACATTTGTCTGCGTTGAAACTGAACTTTTACTGCCGCGATAGAAGTATACTGTAACTTGAGTGTAACCACGCAGGGTGGTTTTGGTAATGGTACCCATCACAAGCGATGTTACGCAAATCCTTTTTTATTTCAAGCTTACATATTAAACAGACTTGTTATTAAATATTTCCCTTTGAGAACCCTTTACGCTTAGATTTAAAAAGAATTTTGTGTTTTCAAAATAGTAACAAGCCGTCAGCATATAAATATTCAATATCTTTGAATTTATAATTAGGTAGACGGACAATCGCGGTGGAAGTATCCAAGAACAGTAACCGCCAACTGTTGGCAGCTTATTTCAT
>DWKL01004679.1:0-10413 GCA_018249415.1 Phareas burnsi
GTCCGCGACATAGTCACAAAATGTCCGCGACATAGTCACAAAATGTCCGCGACATAGTCACAAAATGTCCGCGACATGGTCACAAAATGTCCGCGACATAGTCACAAAATGTCCGCGACATGGTCACAAAATGTCCGCGACATGGTCACAAAATGGCCGCGACATGGTCACAAAATGGCCGCGACATGGTCACAAAATGGCCGCGATAGTCCCGCGCTCATGTAACACGACACTGTTGTTCTCAAATCTGTCGTCCTTAGCTATAATGCCGTTACACACTAAAAACACTTTTCAAGTTTAGGCAAAAATAAATATAATGTTTTAATTCCGACTAAGATGATAATGTATAATTAAGTAACCATTTTACAAGCGGATGCCCTCGAAGAAAACGAGAATAATAATAGGAAAATGTATTATAAAATGAAAAATACAAAGAAATACAAGAAGGGTAGGTAGAAAAGGAACTTCGAACAACCGAGATATCGATGACTACAATTTTATATTAAGAAAACTAAGGGAAAACTGCGAGTAATACAAATAAGTTTTGTTATAAAAATATATAATATTTTATAAAATTATTCTGTCGCTTACACATTGTCTGTATTAATTTATACAATAAATGTAAATCTCTATTATTTACTAGATATTTTGGAAAAGTCGTTTTAGCCTAGTGGTTAAGATTTAGGCGCCACATGCTGGGAGTCCGGGGTCCGAATCCTGCACTAGATATGTGCGCATTAGAAATTAATTATCCCTTGCTTTAACGGCAAAGAAACACATCGTGCGGAAACGTACACATCTGAGAATTCTTCGTAAAGTTCTCGAAGATGTGTGAAGTGTACCAATCCGCAATTGGCCAGCGTGGTAGACGTGGCCCTAACTCTTCTCATCCTGAGAGGAAACCCGTGCCTTGTTGTGGGACATTAATGGATTGAAGAAGATGATGATATTGCAGGATGGAACTTACGTAAAGCCAAAGAGAGACAAACTCTTGTACGGTACTATGATTTTTGTGAGAATGATGATAGTGTCAGATGTCGCATATGACCTGGCGAGAGCTTCGACCATCGCTGTCAGATACTCGGCTGTAAGAAGACAATCACAAATTAAACCAGAGTAAGTGAACATGGCATCTTAAAACACACATTTCAGATCTTTTTAGGGTTCCGTCAATCAAAAAAGGAACCCTTGTAGGATCTCTTCGTTGTCCGTCTGTCTATCAAGTCTCTTCTCAGGAACGCGTTGAAGTATCAACTTGAAATTAATATAGAAACTCAGGTTTTTAATCCTTGGAGCTGTAGAAAAAATTAATTTAACCTAAATCAACGCAATCAAAAGATCCGGCCAATAATGCCACATATTTTGGGAACATGCCACATGTTTTGGGAATATGCCACATATTTTGGGAATATGCCACATATTTTGCCATTATGCCACACTCGCAAGGAAATTAAAACCTATAGGGTACTCCTCGTTGACCTAGAACCGCGGAATTTGGCAAGAAGCAATGTCTTATAGCACAAGTAAAGGGAAAAATCAAAAAATATTTGTCAAAAAGAAAAATTATTTGTCTGCACGCACCCTCGGTGCGCAAGTGCGACTCGCACTTGGCCGGTTTTATTTTATAGCTTAACTAAACGAGTATGTAGTCTATTTTAAGGGTAAGTGGTGACTGCTACCCACTACTGCTGTTGTCAATTGGATTGAAGTTCTACCTGATATCGATCATAGATGCGTTAATACCATTGAAGAGTAAGTTGGAACGCCTCGTGTTTGTCCCTTACCACATCTGACGTTATCGTAGATTCGTTACTATTCCTGAGGACTAAGGTCGCCTCGCTTGTAAGTGTCCCGACAAACACACCTCTCCATCGAAACACAAGTATTGCTGCTCGGCGACTTGTGAAGGTGGCGGTGGTCGAACTTTGGTTCTAACACCTGTCCAAACTTTCAGGGAGCCGGAGGTGCAAATATTGGACTTCGTATCCCAGCAACATAAGGTCTTTATCGCGGTGGCAACGAGCCACGCGTTTCGGGTGCTGGGTCGGTGGCTGTGGGACACTCACAATGAAATCACCCAACACTTTAGCAGTGAAAACTACACTCAGTTAACGGATGTAAAACTTATTTTATATATAACCCTTTTTATGTCTCACTGCTGGGCAGGGGTTTCTCTTTACCACTGGAGAAGGACCGGAGCATACTACCGGAGGATAGGTGTATAAACGAGGTAATGGCTAACCAGTATCGGACGTTTTCAAACTACCCACAAGTCTTCCGATAAGGTTTAACGACTGCTATCCAATAAAGCAACGGGACCGACAGCTTATATTGCTCTCAGAAGCACGGAAGCTTGAAGGAAATTGTGCTACTAAAGGTAACCAATCAAATTCCTGACTGTACCCGCCGTTACTTAACTCTGCAGACCGGTTACGATCTACGCAATCCGCGGTGCTATGTGCGCTTTATATATGCAACTCCACCATCTTTCTCAGCTACACGCCCTAGTCTGTTGTCTCAAAGCCGTCAGCACGCGGGAGGGCACGGCGTGCGTGGAGCTGTGCCGGCTGGCCTGTGGAGGCCACGGGTACATGATGTCCTCCAACCTCCCCACTCTGTACGCGCTGATCACCGCCTCGATCACCTACGACGGGGAGTACACTGTGTTGTTGCTGCAGACTGCCAGGTACATGCGCGTTGTGGAAATTACTGTTATAATTTAAATGGCTATGGGTCTTTTGGATCAATTTTTTTATATATGGAAGGGCAAATGAGCATGCTGTTCAACAGGGGGCAGAAGTATATTTCGCCCGGGGAGGTACCTTTGCCGTTGTCACAATCCGCTGTGAAACAATTCTCGTGTTTCGGACGGACAGGTGCGGTTGACGGCCGCATTTACAGGGAGACGGCTATCTTAGTCGTCAGGAATAGTGACGCATCTACGAAGACCTCAGATAGCGCTCAAGTCTTGTTTAAAATAAAATAAAAAAATGCTGACGCCACTGAAACTCATACAACAATGCATAGATGTTACGTTTCTCTTTTTCATAATTATTGGTTTGTTTTCTTCCTCCGTTCTTGCTTTCCTGCTTTCTTCGATCCCTCGTTTCCTCGTTCGCCTGTTCGCCCTTTTGCCTGTTCCTCCGTTTGTCCATTCGCCCGCTTCCCCCTTTCCTTCTTTCCTCTCTCTTCTCTTTCCTTTTTCCTTCTTTCCTCCCTTTCCCCTTTCCTTCTTTCCTCCCTTCCCTCTTCGTCCCTTCCTCTCTACCTCTCTCCCACTTCCCGTCTGGTCTTTCGGGAAGACAAAATTGCAATAATATCAATTTAAACAAAGTTAATCTACAGGTATCTCATAAAGATGTATAATGAAGTTATCGAAGGGACAGCGATCTCTACGCCTACAGTAACTTATATAGGAAAATACATCAATACAAATGGTAAATTGAAATGGAAGAATACACCAGTCGGTATCATTGAAGGCTTTCAAGCGGTCGCTTTGGGGTAAGTTAAGATATACAACAGCATTGTCATCAACCCGTTAGTCTTCTTCGGAGTCTTCTTTGTCTTTACTGCCCACGGGTCTCCTTTCAGTATAGTAACTTCATTATGCTCTTCAAATCTTGATCCTTATTACTGAGGTGTGTGATTTCCCTTGGAAGCATCTCTCTGACGATGTGATCTACGAAGCGCCTTCTGGTGGTTTCTTTAGCATTTAATTATCTTCGTCATCATCATTTACCCATTAATATCTCACTGCTAGACACGAGTTTCCTTTCAGAATGAGAAAGGTTAGACCATAGTCAACCACGCTGGCCAAGTGCGTATTGGTAGACTTCACAATCTTTCGAGAACTTTACAAAGAACTCTCAGATATGTAGGTTACCCTATAATGTTTTGCTTCACCGTTAAAGCAAGTGATAATTAATTTTACTACAACTCGACCGATCACAAAAAGGCGCAGAAAAATATTTTAAGAGATGTTACTTATAAAGTGGGTACAGAAACACATGCGCAACTACATTTTTCTTACCTATTGAAGTATATGACCTTAGAAAATGGCGGTTATTTTGAAATTCGAAACAAACAGTTATTACGATATAGGCAGTGGAACCTTTAACAAAACTTCAGTTTCTAATTTTATTCCTGTTACCATGATAATGGCTGCCTGCAACCCTGTTTATGTTCTATTGTTTGGTACAGACCTCCCTCTACGACTAGAAACAGCCTGGAACATACTCCGCCACGCCGTTCAAATGCGGATCAATGTAGAAAATATGGGTTAATCACCAACGAGTGTTGGCCATTTCTAAACCCCCTATAAGTCTGACTAGGTTTGTCGATTGCCTTCCAATGGTAAAAAATGGGATCGATATCTTAACGTGCCCTCCGAAATACGGAAGCGCACTTGCAATATAGCCACTACCGGTCACCCGTCCACTACCCCCAACCCCGACGTTGATTAACTTTGTAGATCGGTTACGCTGTAGGCATGCTGTGGGCTACGTGCCTATGGCTATGCCTCACTTCACGATAATAATTATAAATAATGAAATGAATGAAATATTATATTCTTTATAATGATTATTATCGTTTAATCCGCTAGAGGCGCCACATTACATCACAATGATAAAAACAAGACAAAACCAACGAAAGTAGTAATGTTGAACTTACAATCAGACATTTCAATTTCGCGTGTAGATTCTTTACACATTCTTTACACTCTTTACACAATCTTCAACAACAAACAATCTTTACACATTTTCAACGAATACCTATTTATTACAGGAAAATAAAAGCAGCATATGAATCGATAAATCGATTCTTGAAAACGGGAAAATGCCACGAGGAAGCTTGGAACCTAGCGGCTATAAAACTGACTGGAGCTAGCGAGGTGCGGAAAAGAGTGACAAGAGATTAATTAAATTATTTCATAATGTGAATATTGTACGTGGGAAATCAATAGTTTCTCTGGGGAGGTACCACCGCCGTGCTCGTAATCCGCCGTGAAGCAAGTGTTGTTCCAGTCGAAATGGTGTGGTTGTCCGGTATACTTACAGCGAGGCGACCATCTTAGTCCTCAGGAATACTGATACATCTACATACGACCCAAAACAGGAGTAGTGATGCATTTGCGTACTACCTCAAAAGGACTTCAGTTATTGAGGTTAGATGTGAGTGTCTATGCGGTTTAGTTATCTAACATCAGGTGGCTTGCACATTCGTCTGTTATTCTTGTTACATAAAAAATCTATGTTATACTTGAGAAATGTTTATTGATTAAACATTTGCTTAGTTAAAATATGTTCGAACTTTAAAAAATAGTAATTACGCTAAAGTAGTATAACTTTTAACGTGCATACATCGCTCTTTTGGTAACGAAGTAAGCTTTCGAACTTTCAGGCACACGCGCGCGCCGTGATTTGCGACGTGTACTGGAGGGAAACACAGGTCAAACTGATGTCTGCGTCGGCGGCGGTTGGCTCCGTGTTGCAACTATTAGCTGAACTGTACCTTACGTATTGGGCGCTGGAGACACGCGGCGATCTTCTACTGGTATGTACTTTTAATTTTTATACATAACAGAGGTAGAACTATGGTTTGTCCAGGGAGGTACCAGTGTCGCTTTCTCAATCCATCCGCCGTGATGCAATTCTCGTGTTTCGGTTGGACAGGTGCGGTTGTACAGGGAGATGACCACCTTAGTCCTCAGGAGTAGTGAGGCATCTACGTATGACTTCAGGTAGGACTACTAGACATAGTCCATAAACTGCAGCGACCACTTTACATTGGGTGATCCGCTTGATTGTTTGTTGCTCTTCTTTCTCACTTCTAGACCAAAACGCCTATACCGAGATGCACACATCTAAATCATCATATAAATGTTCGGCACTAGCGGTCACCGATTCAACTCCCAGCGCGCTCGACGATGCTTCACTTTGTAGATATATGTGCTTAAGAAAAATAATACACAATAAACATACAACATATCATTTCGATGTTATATTTAAGATCAGTGATAGCTTAGTGGTGAAGATTCCGGTCTCTCACGCTAACTGTCTGGGGTCCGAATCTCGCACGCACCTCTAACTTTTCGAAATGATGTGCGTTTTAGAAATTAATTATCACTCGCTTTAACGGCATAGGAAAAGAATGCAAGGAAACCTACACATCTGAGAGTTCTTTGTAAAGATATCGAAGGTGTGTGAAGTCGATCAATCCGCACTTGGCCAGCTTGGTGGATTATGCCTTAACCCTTCACATTCTGAGAGGAGACCCGTCGAATCGAAAGTGAAACGTTCGGCCCAGCCAGACGTTACTACTGCACCACAGAGGAGCGGGGAAGGGAGTGGGGAGAATTCTGGTCTCGAGGGCTCCCTCTTTGCCCGAGCTTGTTCTCACGAGACGAATATCTCCCGATGACTGATTATAATAGCACATCATACCACAATATTAATATTAATTATAATAAAATACCACAATATTCATTATAATAAAATGCGCAATTATAAAGTCTTATACCATCCCCACTGTTCAGTGTTCGGGAAGACCCATGCGCACCAATGGGAAATTATTGGGTTGATGATGATCATGATGAATTAGATGTCTGTTTAACTGGAAGAAGAATTAGAGTGACTGCATATCGGGCCCATATTTTGAGTATATTTAATTTCTAGATGTTTTTTTTAGTACTCTTACATTTCCCAAGAGGACATTGCGCAGTTGCAAGGAAGATATGAAGAGCTGCTGACGCTCATCCGACCCAACGCTGTGGGACTTGTGGACGCATTCGATTTTAGAGATGAGGTACAAATTGATATTATTTATCGCCAAAATTGACACAGCTTGTTCTTAACATATTAAATCCTGAACAGAACTTATCCCATTTGATTCCGCTGTACGGTTTGTCAACGATCCAGAGATCACCAATCAGCTCTACACATTAAGGCTCCAGAGGGATACAGGATCCTTCTGCCTTTTCCATAGGCTTTACAATAGTGAGTGATCCGAGGAACTCTTTGATCTGGTTTCCACGACATCCTTCATCCATCGCACCACCCGCCGAAGGATGAGGTTCCATCCACATCAATTGGATACGTGGCGATCCTCCACGATTGGTTTGCATTATTTTTTACCGCGTACGTGCATGATGTGGAACGAGCTTCATACTGAGGTATTCCCAGAGCGCTATGACATGGGGTTGTTAAAAAAGGGCTAAAAGAGCTCTGCTTCAAGTCCGGTGATGTATTGGTGATTCCTCTTGTGTCGCAATGTCCATAGGCGATGATGGGCCAGTAAAATAGCTGCGAGCAGTGAATGCCTAGTGGTAAGATTCCGGCCTCTCATGCTTGGAGTCCGGGGTTCGAAACCCGCACGCACTTTTTCGAAGTTATGTGTGTATTACAAATTAATTATCACTGGTTTTAACGGTGAAAGAAAACATCGTGAGAAAACCTATACATGAGAGTTCTCTCTAAAGGTCTTGGAGGTGTGAAGCAGATCAATGTGGTGGACTATGGCCTAGCCCTTCTCATTCTGAGAGGAGACCCGTGCTAGCAGTGGGAGAGTAATGGATGATGACGATGACGATGATGATGATGAAAATGGCTGTAACATACTGACAGACAGACATGGCGAAATTAAAAGGATTTTGTTTTGCCCTTATTTTGCGGAACCCTAACATAATTCAATATAATTCATTTAATTCTTTGTTAGATCCTCGGCTCAACTCTGGGTGCGTACGACGGCCGCGTGTACGAGAGGCTGATGGAGGAGGCCATGAAGAGCCCGCTCAACGCCGAACCCGTCAACCAGAGCATGCACGAGAACCTCAAGGGAATGTTCTGGAGAAGTAAAATGTGAAATAAAGTTATAGTTAAAGAGTGCTTCATCTTTCATTTTACGAAATAAAAATACAAATTGACTACTCCTTTACCATTATATATGTATGTACATAAGTGTGTGTGTGTATGTGTGTATGTGTGTGTTTGTGTGTGTGCGTGAGTGCGTGCGTGCGTGTACAAATGTACATGTACAAATAGATCACTTGGATGGGACGTTCAAACAAGAGTAACCGACTTCGCAGGAAGAAACGCAGACATATTTTCTTGCTTCGAAAATGTCTAGAATTCCTGGGTAAGAATCATTTACAAACTGTTTACGAACGTTGACGCCGTGCAGTGAATCTCCTTCTGATATTAAACACGCTGAGATAGTTACAATGATTTTTCACTGTAAAAAATAGTATTTTCCGCTTAGATTAATTATAATGGGTTTGTTATTTAACTGTGTCATGGATCATGGATCATGTCATGGATTGTACCTTGTGTATACCAACTTTTTGATGACTTTCGTCAACATAGGGGATTTGAAAACATTTTATTTTATGTGAGAAGAGTAGCAAACGAGCGTTCCGTCCACCTGATGTTCAGCGGTCACTGCAGCCCATGGACACCCACATCTATTCTCAAAGAACTGAAGCCCTATCTGAGGTCGTACGTAGATGCGTTAATTCTTCTGAAGACTAAAATGGTCACTTCGCTGTGAGTGTACCCGACATCTACACCTCCAACCGAAACCAGAACTGCTTCACGGCGAATTATGAGCGGGTACCCTCCTGACCGAACTCTAGTTCTACCTCCTGTCAGAATATGAATTATAACTTTTTATTGCATCGAAATATGCCTTTAAGATTAAGTGCATATACGCAGTAGATAACACTTCGATACAATAAGATATTAGTAATACCTACAACTCGACATTTATCAAACACAATACCTGTCGACCAACGTTTAATACCGACTTGGGGTCCATTTTTATTTGGAAATACATTTAACGCATTAGCAATCAAAGATCACTAAACTATTATAAAATTAACGTAATTTGTAATCTTTATATAGTTTTAATTTTAATATAGTGCGTTTGTTTCATTGTTGTTTCGTTGTTTCTATATATATTTATAGGTAAGTGTAGTTTTTATTAGTTATTGCGTCGGAATATGTTTGTTTTTAACATGCGCTAATCGTTATCATGATTGTAAATTATAATTAGGTATTTCTTGTTGCTGCGTGGAGTTTTTCAAACCATTCGATTTAATACTGAGCTTAAATAAAATTGTACAAGAATCATAGACTTTAATTTTCTTCGTGCTATGTACGTGGATATAGTGCGGATACACGTCTGGGAAGAGAAAAAAGGAATTAACTAATTCCGAACTAAATTAATGGACGAAATATTGACGAGTTGAGATAGGAAAAAATTATTTTGTCAAAAGCTATTGATTACACCCATGACTGCAGTTCATGTTTACGTTAGAAGAGTGACAAACATGCGCATAGGTTAAGTGGTCACGGCAGATCATGGACATCTACATCTAAACTTAACCAGGACTAAAGGCCTATTGGAGGTCATACGTAGATGTTTTACTACTCCTGAGGACTTAGATCGTTCGCCTCGCTGTAAGTGTACCGACCTTACCCAATAGAATGTCATTTGATTTGATTTAAAGGGGAACTAAAACAGAGACGAAAATGTACCAGTTAGGAACTCTCTATATTGTACTCGAATCTGTTTGAAAGAATAATATATACACACGTTCAAAAGTTTGGTCAAAGAATAAACATAAGTAACATTAGATACAGTGTGGGGTCTCCACAAATTCCTTGTAGAAACGAACAATTAACTTTAAAACAGATTAACATATTAATTTCTGCTCGGATATACATACAATTCAGTTGTTAAGCCAGTTGGAGCGAATCGTCCTCTGTGAGTAGAAGTAAGTAAAAATTATAGCAATAAAACCAGTTTACGTGAAGTTGAAGTCACTAGAAGTGTGCTTTCGAAATGGCGACTAAAGGTACCGTAGGTTTTGAAGTCAATTTGGACCTAGTAAAAGAGAGAGCAAAATGCAATTTTAATATAGAAGAAGTGATAAACATTTTGGATGGCGGCAAAGACAAGACAGTGCAGCGGAAACAGATAGGTAAAAAGTTTTTATAATTATCTATGGTTACATATTGGATAAATTACGTTAATTATATTATATATATATATACACACATATTAAATATACATACATCTGTATAACATTTAATAGTGTTCCATTCACTCAATGTGCACTTGTTAACCTTTAGGTTATCTAAATGAAAGATTATTTAAATGTTTATTTTTAATTTGGCCTTGTCTTAATCAACTATTACAATTTAATTTTTATCGAACTTCACCACAGCATGAGTAATGAGTCCGTTGCCTTTCGACCGTACAACTGCACCGAACACCCGAGCATTATTCCTTAACTTAACAAAATATATAACTGACTTCAAATCACTATAAAGTAAAAAACATTTTGATGCAATGTTAGTTAAACCGATATATATATATATATATATATATATATGTGTGTGTGTGTGTACGAGG
>DWKL01004680.1:0-10412 GCA_018249415.1 Phareas burnsi
TACTGCGGCCCATGAACGCTGACATCCAACCTCAATCAAAACCGAAGTTCCGTTTGAGGTTGTATATGGATGGAGGGTGGCAGTGGTACTTCCTCAGACGAACGATTGCTCTACAACCGATTAAACTGACTGATATTGATCATTTGGTGTTTCTAAAAACAAAATATTTTTTTAATTTTTTGTGTGACGGTTTGCCTGTTGTACGTATGTTTGTAAATCCAACTTAAGCGATTTAAATGGTATTTTAAATTTTAAATCATACAAACCTAAATACTGCCATATGTTTTAAAAAGGTTGGCTTAGTAGAATTTGAGATTCTTGAGCTTGAGCCCTCCATAAGTCTTTATGTTAGTTCCATGAGATGAACGGGAAGTTAATGAAAATGTTTAATGTTTTCTAGCATGTACGGCACTTTATAAGCAAAAAGTACATACCGATAACTTATACATATATAAACTGTATTGTACATATACAAGCAGTGATAGCCTAGTGGTTAATATTCCGGCCTCTCACACTAAGAGCCCGGGGACCGAACCCTGCACGTGCTTCTGATTTTTCGAAGTTATGTGCGTATTAGATATGAATTGTCACTTGCTTTAACGGTGAAGGAAAACATTGTGAGGAAACCTACACATCTGAGAGTTCTTTGCAAAGTGCTCGAAGGTGTGTGAAGTCTACCAATCCGCACTTGGCCAGCGTGGTGGACTAGGGACTAATCCCTCTCATTCTGAGAGGAGACCCGTGCCCAGTAGTGAGACATAATGGGTTGGGATGAAACTGTATTGAATGCATTTATCCATTCATTCTTATTCTGCTGTTGCCTGCGGCTACCAATGCACCAGAAATTACGCATATAAAGGAAGAATATTATAATATTTATATTATGGTAAGCCGTAAAACATGTTCTTCATCTTCTTCTATTTATGGTTTAATTTCTTCTCGACACAGAAAAGATAAAAGATTAAACAAAAAAGCTTCTTCGTAAACAATTATATCTGTTTTGTTGCCGGGGACACAAACATGTTTGTTTATATCCGTTCACTCTGGAACTCTTTTGTTTGTATGTAGAGGTGATCTATATAACGAATTATCATTAAATGTACAACTTAAGTAACAGGCGGAGAAATTCGCGGACAGAATCTAACTAAATTTGACATTTAGAAACCTAATGCTACTTCTTGACTTGGAATAAATCCCGGACCTAGATAACAAACAGTGATAACATTGAAAGTTATGTCAGTGCTTGCATAAAAATCAAGACCAAGGCTAGATGGCATTAACAGAATTCACAATAGTATTAAAATTGTTTCAAGTCAACTTAAAAATATATTGTGTAAGTGAAAACTACGTGAAAATTTTAAAAGCCGCGGCTGGCGTCGGTTTTATTAATATGAAATTCTTGGCGTTGCAATTTTAGAAATTGCTCTCTTTCGCCGAGAACAGGGAAAAATCTTGCAAGTGACAGTTATTATACTTTTCAGGCGAGGTTTAAGAAGCAGGCGAGTTCTTGTGCAAAAATCTACACTAAGTAAAATGCTATTGTGTGGAACGAAATTTGTAATTGTAAACACACTGGCTTAGATACGCTAAGATTATTTTGACCCTTCCTTCCTCACGTGTAGATGGTACATTCCACTTTTGGTTTTATTCCCATGGTACCTTTTATCATGATTCCAAATAGGTGGTAGAACAATCGTTCGTCTGGGGAACTACCACCGCAGCCCTCATAATCTGCCGTAAAGCAGTTGTTGTGTTTCGGTTAGAGAGGTGCGGTTGCCAGGCACACATAGCGAAGCGACCATCTTAGTCCTCAGGAGTAGTGACGCATCCATATACAACCTCAAACGGAAGTTCGGTTTCGTTTGAGGTTGGATGTGGGTGTCCATGGGCTGTGGTGACCACTTAACATCAGGTGGCCTGCATGCTCGTTTGCTACTTTACACACATAAAAAAAATGTGTTTGGAAGAGATAAGGTCGCATTTTGAGCACACATTGTTTAATAGATGGTAGAATTGTCGTTCTACCGGGGAAGTATTACTGCTGCCCTCATTGGAGAAGTGCAGTTACGGGGCAAACAGTGAGGCGACTATCTTAATCCTCAGGAGTAGTAACGCATCTACATACGGCATTTGATAGGATTTTATTCCTATGCGATGTTTATATGTGGGGAGTCGCAGTGACTCACATGTATCAGGTGGCCTGTACGCTCGTTTGCTACACGTCAGACATAAAATAAAGGTTGGAGATTTATAGCTTGATCGGGAAGGAATCATCGCCACCCATATAATCCACCGTGAAGCAATTCATGTTTAGGTTAGAGGGGCGTGGTTGTCGGGTACACTTACAAGCGACCATCATAGTTTGAGGTTAAATATGAATGAATATTCATTTTCTGCAGTGACCGCTTCATATCAGCAAGCTGCACGCTCTTTTGCTACTTTTCAAACATGAAAAAGAATGTTCTGCACTTGGCCAGCATGGTGGACCATGGCTTTAATGTTTAGACGAGGTCACAGTCGCGCAGTGAGAAAATAACAAATTTCTTATGAATAACGGCTAAACTGACTACGTCAAGATTTCCACGTAAACATAGAAGACTTTACGGGGAGTGGCATAAGTTATTTTTGACCCCAAAAGATATCCAGGGGTCTTGCGTGAGCATTGATAAAGTACACTCTTTTGCTATGCGTATGTTGCTTTAATGGTGAAGGAAAACGTCGTGAGGAAACCTGCACATCTGAGAGTGTCTTGTAAGGTTCTCGAATACATGTGAAGTTGACCAATCCGCACTTGGCAACCGCGGTGGACTCTGGCCTAACCCTTCTCATTCTAAGAAGACCGAGCCTAGCAATGTGAGATTAATGGGTTGATGATATGATAACGACTTCCTCACGTTGAATACTGGAGGCATATCATATATACGACTGCAAACACTCGTGTTATCAAGTTGCGCTCTTGGCAAAACGCTACATTTCTTCAGCCCTCACTTTGTAACGCCCACTGAATAAGATAGAACGAACAGAAATGACATAGGAGAACCTTTATAGGACATTTAAAACAACGCTAATTTGTTTTCTATTACTACGTAAGTCAACGCTAAGTTAGAAATTCTTATATTCCATCTCCTTGTATTTTTGAGCGAGAGATATCATAGAAGTGTCCCTTTTTCTATATACCATAGGAATAGACGATAAATATACAATCTTCCTCTGTCTATGGATATCGAAAATTAGGAACCCAAACAGAATTAAATCCCCGGCTGAGGTGGTTCATAGATCCGTTGCTACCTGGGGACTAATTGGAACGCCTCATGTCGGTATATCTCTCCCTTAACACACTCTTGTGTGGAGAGGACCTCTTCCCTCTGCCTAACTTTTCATCCACCACAGGGAGGGAGAAAAGAGTAGGAATTATTAAGTCTCGAGGGACCCCTCTTTGCCCAGGCTTGTTCTTTAAGAGTGAATACTTCCCGGTTCGAAACATAAAGGGAACCACGACTAGCCGCATAGTGCAGCGATTACCATGCCAGTCGATACCCTGCTAACTGACATCTAAATTATGAATTTAGATATCTGTTCTGGGTCTGCGGATTTGTGTACTCATCTTTGTATGTGTCCGTAGCTCCCACGGCAAAAAGGATCCTAGAGTGGAGACAGGAGTGTAGAAAGTGTTGTAGACAGCATTGACTGTTGCTAACAAATCTCATGGCACCTATGACAAAGGGTAAGCTAGTATGGGGCTGTGAGGGTAGGAAGCGTTGTTGTAATATTATTTTTACTTTATAGAAATAAACAGAGAGACATAAAGGTCGATAAAAGTGTTACGGTTATAATTATGGAAGTATTGTGTCATGTAAATGTCTGCATGACGTTGTCTCTGCAACGCATCGCGTTTCCATACGGCATTCATTAAAAGTGTGCGACCTGCTTAAAGAGCTGGATGGTTCACACGGAATGTAAATTGTTTCAAAATGAATCCTGCAATTTGTGACAATGCTGGGCGTAATGTATTTAGCGAAAAGGGGCCCGGGGGGTAAGTTAGATGTCTAACTTTACGGTTTTTTTTATATTTGCAAAGTAGCAAACGAGCGAGCAGGCCACCTGATGTTAAATGGTCAATGCAGCCCATGGAAAAACACGTCTAACCTTAAACAGAATTGAAGTTCTATCTGAGGTCGTATATAGATCTGTCTGAGGTCATATATAGATCACTACTCCTGAGGACTAAGAATATGATTGGTGGATTTTGAGTGCGGCGGTGGTACTTCCCTAGACGAACTATAGTTTTTATTATCAACCCCTTTAATGTCTCACTGCTGGGCACGGGTCTCCTCTCAAAATAAGGGTTAGGCTGTAGTCTTACCGTAGTCTCTTAGGGTTAGGTCTTACTCTAATAGAAGAGAAGTTGACCGTTTTGGACTCACTAAAAGAGTTTTGAATTCTTGACAAAACTTGCTATGATCATTGTATAACGGCATACAAATAAAACAAACGCTTTCCACACTCCTACCCCCCATACTGGGATATGTACCCTGTGTCATGGGTGCCATGGACATATACAAGACGAGTCCACAAACACCCGGACCTGGAACAGAAATCTAAATTCAGCATTTTAAATGTTTGCTTGGCCGGGAATCGAACCTGGAACTCTCTTCCTATCAGAGCGGTATAGTAACCGCTGTGCCACACGGGTCCTCGTTATCATCATCATTAATTATGAAGTTTCAAGTATCGATAGATAATTTGTTTATAATTAAATTATTAGTCGGATCAGCCGGCCTGACACATTTCGTATATAGAATGCGTTTGGCATTTCTACTAAATACCTATTCTATGGTACCAGCATAATATTTTATCTTTACTGCTTTATGACACAATTTATCAGAAACGTACAAGCCAATATCGTCTTTACACGAACGTAAATGGTACTAAACTCGCAAATAAAATGCAGTGTATTTGTGATGGTTGTTCGAGATTTATGTAGATACTTCAAATCTAGTTCTTACAGCTGGAATTAATGTCGCAAATCCCGCAGTTTGATCTTCATGTGAAGAACTATTTTCGGGGAAATCTACTTGTAGCAAGCTGTGACAGCCTAGTGGTATTTGGCCCACTCACACTAGCTATTCAGAGATCCGATTACAGACATTCTTCCAATTTCAATCCAATCCAATCGATAAATATAATTAATATCTAATAAGCAAGCACTTACTTTATTGTTAAAGCCAGTGATAATTCACTTGCTTTAACAGTGAAAATACACACAACATGAATTACTGTTGAACTTACAAAAATTCTCAAAGATATGTGAAGTCTGCCAATCTAGAGTTGGTCAGCATGATGATCTATGATTTAACCGTTCTTATTATGAGAGGTGATAGTGATAGCTTAGTGGCTAAGATTCCGGATTCTCGCGCTGGGTTTCCGCGGTTTTAAATCCACACGCAGCTCTGATTTTTATAAGTGTTTGATCTGATTGATGTAAGTATGCGTATTAGAAATTAATTATCACTTGCTTTAATGGCGAATGAAAATATCGTGAGGAAACCTATACTATTTGAGAGTTTTTTGTACAGTTCTTCGAGGTGTGTGAAGTACCTATCGCACCTACCAATCCGCACTTTATCAGCATGGTAAACTATGACTAGCACTTCTCATTGTGAGAGGAGACCCGTGTCCTGCAGTGAGTCATTAATGGTTGATGATGATGAGAGGAGACCAGGTATTTTGTTAATGATGATGCTTAAAAGACATGAGGTTAAAATTGTTACATATTTTTGAAATGACAGACGGATTGACGATACGCGTGGCAAATTGGTTATCACACTGGTCTGAAACGCAAAGGGTTCCGGATTCGATTCCCGGTCAAGCAGACTTCCAAATGATGAATTAACATTTCTGTTCTAGGTTTATGTGTTTGTGTACTCGTCTATATATGTGTCCACAGCACCCACGACACAGGGAATCCTAGTGAAGGGCTATTAGATACAAAGTGTTGTTTATTTGTTGTTTACTTAACTTTTATTTATTTATGTACATATCATAAAGCTGGCTAATAATTAGCATGAGGGATCGGTAGCTATAACTAAGTTAGTGGAATGATCTATATGGTAATACGGGATAGTAAGGAAGTATGAAACACGCGTCTATGATTACGTTTAAGGGTAGGGTTTCTTGGGAAATTAGCACCCTACTTGTTTCCAGCTTAAAGTGAGCAGACATTGCAACTTGGTCGGGGCGAAGTTAATCGCCACTTCTGAGGCTGACTCGAGTTTTTAAGCCGAACTCAGTTGCCACCAAGTGGTATGCAATTTTAGTCATGGAATAATCGAGGGGATTGGAGACGATAGTACTTTATGTTAATTTCAACTTGATACCTACACACGTTCCTGAGAAAAATACTCTTGACAGACATATAGATAGATAGACAGTCGGACAACGAAGTGATCCTATAAGAATTCCTTTTTTCCTTTCGAGGTAGGAAACCTTGAAATCCAACTCAACAAATAAACATCATCTGAGACATGTATATAGTTAGTAAGTTGTGCTAGATACGATTCTGAAAGCAATTTTAAAATCATAAACACATTTACACGTGTTAACCTTTAATAATAACTAAAATATATCAGCTACTTGAATGAAGCTCAGGTGAATTCTTCATGTGCCGTTAAAATATCGTAAACATTTTATGTTGTAAGCGCGCGAGCTTATCTATGGCACTTGCGATGTAACAGTTTATGAACTCTGAAGCCCTGATACCAAGTGGATGAGATAGATTATCTAAGTATATGATTATTTGAGCATATGACTATTTGAGCATATGATTATTTGAGCATATGATTATTTGAGCATATGACTATTTGAGCATATGATTATTTGAGCATATGATTATTTGAGCATATGATAATTAGAGCATATGATTATTTGAGCATATGACTATTTGAGCATATGATTATTTGAGCATATGATTATTTGAGCATATGATTATTTGAGCATATGATTATTTGAGCATATGATTTTATGCGTTGCATACCTTGTTTAATACATAGTTAGAACTATTGTCACCTGTAGGCGGAATTTGTCCATTAAACTAACATAATTCATAATTATTATCGCAATGCTTTTAAAACGCTCCACTATGTTGAAAATATTCTTTTTTTTATTTATTTAACTATTTATGTACACGACAATGAATACCAAAAAAACAGTGTTAATTAAATTTTGTACAAAGGCACAGCTTATTTTACTAAAGGATGTCATCCAGCAGCATTAAAGAAATTCTTATTGGAATAACAAATGTAGAATGCGCTTGACAAGAATATATATACTAAAATTAACAAATAATAATATATATCCGGAAGACACAGT
The DNA here is from genome assembly GCA_018249415.1 of Phareas burnsi. NCBI lineage: Eukaryota > Metazoa > Arthropoda > Insecta > Lepidoptera > Hesperiidae > Phareas > Phareas burnsi. The sequence continues at coordinate 7,369 of DWKL01004680.1, forward strand.
TATAATACAAATTATTATGTTATATATATATTAATGCACACTGAATTTGCTTTCAAATTAATTCTCCAGTCCTAGGCCAGCTGGACGAAATTTCAATTTGAAATAAATGGGCCTTTGTACAATTTATTTTTAATATTTTTTTGTTTTAAGATTTAAGTGTACATTAATTGTTAAATAAATAAAAAAAAATAGATAGAATATATATAATAGTATCTCAACCTATAGATGTTATGACAAAGACAAGTAGTGCTTATTGACTCTGGATTTGAATAAACAAAATGACTCCGATATCGACTTTTATACATATCCATCGCACGGTACATTTCAAATTATATCAGATCCATTCCCTTTCTTTTGTAATAAATTCTATAAACAAAAAAAGTAACCGACTTCGGAATCAATGTAAAGTAAAATAGATTTTAATGAAATGTTTTTTGAATTAAATAGTTTTATTTCGGCGCTTCAAAACTACAGTTCTCAAAACATTTATATGTACGAGGTCGTTTAAATACGAGGCGATCTGAATCTAATACTGCATCAACACCTGATATGAGGACCGATTTCAAAGCACGATAAATATAACATATATTTTTACATACATAAAAATGATATACGCGACGAAATCGGAACCTTTTTTTTATATTTGCAAAGTAGCAAACGAGCGAGCAGGCTACCTGATGTTAACTGCAGCCCATGGACATCCACATCCAACCTGAAACAAAACTGAAGTTCCGTTTGAGGTTGTATATGGATGCGGAGCCTCAAACGATTACGTATATGTAGATTAACGAGTTAACTGAAACTGAACCTAACGGATGTATATTTTAAATTACTATATTAATACAAAATATATGCATTCAAAACTCTTTTTATATTCATAGCAAAGTATATACAAATGTCCGGATGCACAATTTTTTTTTTTTTATATTTGTAAAGTAGCAAACGAGCATGCCGGCCACCTGATGTTAAGTGGTCACTGCAGCCCATGGACACCCACATCCAACCCCAAACAAAACTGAAGTCCCGTTTGAGGTTGTATATGCGTCACTATTCCTGAGGACTATGATGGTCGCCTCGCTATATGTGCCTGCCTACAATGAAATATAAACTCGGAATAAAAATAGTTACAAAATGCATAGATATCTTAAATCATGGAACAGCATGGTAGACTAGTATGGAGACAACGGGGCTCATAAGTTTTTTGATTCTGACTTAGAATTAAATTAAAAAGAAAGAAAACCTATCTTAGTACGGGTAGTAAATTAATATTTGTTCTGTGTCGATACATTATGGTTCCAGCTGTGTTTTGTTTCACAATATTTCACGAATGTCCCAACATGAAATTCATTAATAAAACATTTTCTACGCAAACAGGCGTTGTTGATCGCTCCCTAATATCAGGGGAAGGATGATCGATCAACTTGACTAATTATATTTATATGTACACGCGACGACAAATGTTTTAAACATGTTTGTCCTAATATACATAATGTATGTAAAGATGAGAGATCAGAAGAGCAGTGATAGCCTAATGGTTAAGATTCCGGCTTCTCAATCTGAGTGGTCAGGGTTCGAACCCGCATGCAACACTAATTTTTCAATCATCAACATCGTGAGGAAATCTACACATCTGAGAGGTCTTTGCAAAGTTCTCGAAGGTGCGTGAAGTCTCCTAATCAGCACTTGGCCAGCGTGGTGAACTATGGCCTAACCCGTCTCATTCTGATAGGAGATAGGAGGTCGATGATGATGTACAGATCCTCGTTTCGTTTTAATATTTTTAATCTCTGCCCGGAATTCTTTGTCTTTTTAAAGTTAGTAGTATATTTTATACCACTCGAGGAGTAGTATATAGTAATATTATTTGTTGTTTGTACTCAGAGATAGCAAAGAATTTGTGGCCGATCTTGAGTAGAATATTCAATTCTATTAGGAGTTTTGGGAAGTATCTTCACCCTCACGATCCACCGTGAAGCTATTCTTGTGTTTCGGTTCGAGAGGTGTGGTTGTCCTGTAGACTATCTTGGTCCTCAGAAGTAACGCAATTACAACCTCAGATAGGACTTCAGTCGTGTTGGAGGTTAAATGTGAGTATCCATGGGCCGCAACGACCACTTAACATCGGGTGTCCTGCACGCTCGTTATCTCTTATGACATTAAAAGAATACCTACGTGTGATAAATAAGCTATTAGTCATACGCAACCAGTTCCTACATAACTAAATAACCGAAGTTCATACTGATTATGTTCAAGATCAAACTAAACAGGGCCTGTCCGTATTAGTTTGCTCAGTCTGCCGGCGGCGAGTAAACATGCGCTTCTGTATATACAATATACGCTCAAGAGCAAGACTATATACAAACTTTTGGTTGAATTTATGTTATGATATGTGAGCCGCCGAATTCTATTGTTTTGTTTTATCTATACAACAGCGAAATCCGGCAGACGTCCTGTCTGTTTATATTTATTTTCCTCTGCGTACATATATAAAAACAAATGCTGTATATATGTATGTTTGAGGTTTATATAACGTTTTACAATGTATATACATATAATATTATATAAATAAAATAAATAAAAATAAATATGAATTTCAAAAATACCCGTTAAGGAGGTAAAATGGAATTTTATCCCTTTACGAGTTTTTCCAAAAGACCTAAAATATGCCTACTTGAATTTCTAACCAAAAGGTTAAATATTAAATGGATTGCTTTCGAAAATAACTAGCTACCCCTATACAAAATTTCATCTCCCATTTTACCCCTCAGTGTTTACAGCTGCCAGGATGACACTGATACCCAGCAGTGGGATATTAAATTGTCCCATGATTTTTGCTATTTAAAATTCACATTTTCTATAAAACTACTACATGTTATCAATCTTTTTTTTTTTTTTTATGTTTGTAAAGTAGCAAACGAGAGTGCAGGTCACCCGATGTTAAGTGGTCAGCCCATGGACACCCACATTCAACCTCAAACAAAACCGAAGTTCCGTTCGAGGTTGTATATGGATGTGTCACTACTCCTGAGGACTATGATGGTCGC